>CAUYTI010106080.1:0-47172 GCA_963575145.1 Galago senegalensis | reverse complement strand
TAAGTGTTCTCCAGATGTCTTCCAAAAGGAACGTATTAGTTTACATTCCCACCAGCAGTGTAGGAGTGTTCCCTTTTCTCCACATCCACGCCAGCATCTCTGGTTTTGGGATTTTGTGATATGGGCTAATCTCACTGGAGTTAAATGATACCTCAGAGTAATTTTGATTTGCATTTCTCTGATGATTAAGGATGGTGAGCATTTTTTCATGTATCTGTAGGCCTTACGCCGGTCTTCTTTGGAGAAATTTCTATTCAAGTCCCTTGCCCATCCTATAATGTCCTCATTTTACTTCTGATTTTAGTTATTTGCTTCTCTCTTTTTTTCTTTATTTAATTTTTTTTTTTTTTTTTGCTCATTTCAAAGACCAACTTTTGGTTTAATTGCTATTCTTTTTTTGTATTCTTTATTTTATTTATCTGACTTCTAATTTTTATTATTTCCTTCTTTCTTTTACCTCTGAGTTTAGTTCATTCCTGCTTCCCCTCCCACCCTCCCACCCCCACATCCTTAAGGTATAAAGTTAGGGTACTGATTTGGGATTTTTTTTTCTTATTTTTTTTAATGTAAGCATTTACAGTTATACATTTCCCTCTGTGCTCTGCCTTTGATGTATCCCGTATCTTTTGATATGTTGTATTTTCATTTTCATTTGTCTCTAACAATCTAATTTCTCTTGTGATTCCTTCTATGACTCATTGGTTATATAAGAATGTGTTGTTTAATTTCTACATATCTGTGAATTTTCTAATTTTCCTCTGTCATTGATTTCTGGCTTTATTCCATTGTAGTTGGAGAATATGCTTTGAATATTTTCAATCTTTGAAAATAAATTAAAACTTGTTTTGTGTCCTACATATAATCTATCCTGGATAATATTCCATGTGAGAAGAATATGTACTATTGTGTCATTCAGTAAAGAGTTCTATGTGTGTCTGTTAGGTCTAGTAGGTTTAGAATGTTGTTCAGGCCCTTTGTAGGCTTGTAAATCTTCTGTATAGATCTAATGTATAGATAGTCTATCCATTACTGGGAGTGGAATGTGAAGATTAGGATTTATAGAACTGAAGGTAGTAATAGTTGGAATTGTCAATATTCATGTTCTTGCTAGGTTTGCCTAGAATATGAGATCTTGACCAATCTTTATCTGGATCTCCTTAGAATTTTATTTCCAGTGAGAAATCCTGAGACATAATGTGGCAATGTCTCCACCCAGGCAAAGAGCAAGTCTCTTTCCATTTACCATAATAGCAATGACTCTCTTAAGCTCCTTGAGTTTCTGTCCTGTAACACAGCCCACTTTATATTCAGGTAGTTATCATGGACTCTTTGCATTGGCACTGTGGAGTGTGGAGAAAATAGGAAACTTATGCACATAAGCTGCATTTGCCATGAATAATGAAACCTATTGTCTCTAATCCAGGAATCTCATGTCTTGTGTTAGTGTCTGAGAAATAATAACAAGCTAACTTGTTAGCTTACAAGTAGAGCAAAATCCTAGACTCTTAACAGTTCTTAACAAGCTTGAGAAATACCTTTGGGCTATAAGAGCAAAAGCTGGAATTATCACTTGCATTAGTTTGCTAGGGCTTTGATAACTAATAGACTGCATAGCTCATACAACAAAAATTTATTTTCTCACAGATCTGAAGGCTTTACATCTGAGATCAAGATATCAGTAGGGTTAAATATTTGGAGGGTTTTGAGGAAAAGGAATGTTCTAGGTCTCTCTCCTTGGCTTGTAGATCCATCTTCTCCCTGTGTCTTCACTTGGTTGTCCTTTATTTATCTGTGTCCTAATCTCTACTTCTTAAGGACACCAGTAATATGAGGTTAGGGCCCTCCCTAATAAATTCTATATGACTTAATTACCTCTGTAAAGGTAATTATCTCCAAGTCTGCTCTCACTCTCAGGTACTGAAGTTTAGGACTTTATAACATATGAAGTTTTGAGGGATCATAATTCAGCCCACAGCCATATCATAAACAAAAGTGGAATACACTCTGCACATGGTGGCTCATGCCTATAATCCTAGTACTTTGAGAGGCTGTGGAAGGAGGATTGCTTGAGGCCAGGAGTTCTAAGCCAGTCTTGGCAACATAGGAAGTCCCTGTCTCTAAAAAAAAACAAATTATCTGGGCATGGTGGCATGTGCCTATAGTCCTAGTTACTCAGGAGGCTGAGGTGGGATGATTGCTTGAGCTAAGGAGTTTGATGTTACAGTCAACTATGTTTGTGCTACTATACTCCAGCCTGGACAACAGATTGAGACCCCATCTTTAAAGAAAAATAAAAAAATACAAGCAAACAAAAGCAGAACACAAACATTCAGTAGGTTTTATACCATAATCCTTTTTCTTGTTAAATGTAATGAATTGTCAACAGAAATAATAATAAACAATAACCTTGTAGGTTTCAAGGTTATTTTGGAGAAATACAAACTTGATTTTTCCCTAACACATTTCAAAAATTCTTCTTAAATCCTTGCAATTTGGCATTTTCCTCAAATGATTATATTAATAAAACTTTTTGACCAGTTGAGATTATATTTTAAAATAGAAACATTTCTGACATTACACTAAGGCAATCATTTATTAAACAAATTAGTCTAAAATTTTCTCTGACATGAAAACATGGGAATAGAGTGTATTTGTATTGGTAGATATTACCTAATTAGGAAAACTAAAATAATCAAAACATTAAAAATAGCCATAAAATGAGGCTTTGACTTGAGATTTATCTTTTTAGCTTGTAGGATCTAATTTCTTGTTTTGTGTGTCATGTGAAATTACACATTAGTTTTTGATGTGGAAAAGAGGTTTCAAGTGAATAAGCCTTGAGAAATACAATTAAAGAACATAACAACTAAAATTATTTATGATTTATGTTCCTCAAGAACAAAGAAGGGAGTTAGAATAGAAAAATTATTTCTATTTTATGAAAATCAACTTTCAGAAAGACTTTTTATTCTAACAGCATTTACTTTTTCTGTGTTTACCAAAAAAAAAAAAAAAAGAGAGAGAGAGATTTTTGTCTCTGAAGAAATACTACAGTAAAACCATAAAGTCTTAATTATATTTAAGATCCATACATTTCCTTAGAGGTTGGGCCATAATTCAATTATCCCAAATATCATCACCAAATTTTACTTTAAAAAAACTCCTTAAGAAACATTAGAATTTTTTTTTTTTTTTTTTAGAGACAGATCTCACTTTGTTGCCCTTGGTAGAGTGCTGTGGCATAACAGCTCACAGCAACCTTTAGCTCTTGGGCATAGGCGATTATCTTGCCTCAGGCTCCTGAGTAGCTAGGACCACAGGCGCCTGCTGCAACCACGGCTATTTTTGTTATTGTTGTTGTTGTTGTTGCAGTTTGGCCGGGGCTGGGTTTGAAACCGCCACCCTTGATATATGGAGCTGGTACCCTACTCACTGAGCCACAGGCACTGCCCAAAACATTAGAATGTTTCTCAATAAGTTCAAACTTACCCTATTCAATCAAGTCATTCAAAAATATTTATCAAAGTCTGCTATGTGTGAAGCATTACAATAATTGCTGGGAATAGCATGGCAAACACAGATTGTATGTTCCTTGCTTTCGGTTACTTTATAGTCCAGGCATCCTCAAACTATGGCCTGTGGGCCACATGTGGCCTGCCAGGTGTTTTTGCCGCCACTGCCCATCCTGCTTAGCAGCCAACTCGTCGTGGGGCCTGCAGTCCAGTCCTCCAACAGTCTGAGGGATAGTGAACTGGCCCCCTGTTTAAAAAGTTTGAGGACCCCTGCTGGATTTATCTGATGTTTTCTTATGAATAAAGTTAGGTTTTTGACAAGAGTACCACAGCGATAATGTTATAATTTTCTTGGTGCATCATATTAAAGGGTTCATGATGTGAATATGTGGTCTTACCAGTGATGGTCACCTTCATTTGGATATGATAGTGATGTTTGCTGAGTACCACAGAGATAAAATTAGAGTCTGATTCTGTCACCCTTGGTAGGGTTCTGTGGCATCACAGCTCACAGCAACCTCCAGCTCTTGGGCTTAGGTTATTCTCTTGCCTCAGCCTCCCGAGTAGCTGGGACTACAGGCACCACCACAATGCCCGACTATTTTTTGTTGCAGTTTGGCTGGGGCTGGGTTTGAACCCATAACCCTCGGTATATGGGGCCAGCGCCCTACTCACTGAGCCACAGGTGCCGTCCTTCCTACCAATTTTGACACTCATTCATAGATTTTTCCATGACAGTATTTACTATGTTATCTGCCCAGTGCTGAGTTTTTATTTCCTGTAATTCCTCTGTAAGGAAGTGCTACTATCCCTTCTCCCAATTTTATTTACTTATTTGATTAGTTTTATCATTAGGGACTCCTGAATATATTTTTTTCTATTCAGGGTTATCATTATGTATTTTGTGGCTTAAATTGTTCCAGATTTGTCCCTTAGGATTTCCTTCAGGTTGGTTCCTATGTGTTTTTGGGGTTTTTTTAGACAGAGTCTCACTATGTGGCCCTCAGTAGAGTACTGTGGTGTCATGGCTCACAGCAACCTCAAACTCTTGGGCTTAAGTGATTCTCTTGCTTCAGCCTCTCAAGTAGCTGGGACTACAGGTGCCCACCACAACATCCAGCTATCTTTTTGTTGCAGTTGTCATCGTTGTTTAGCTGGCCCGGGCTGGATTCAAACCCACCAGCTTGAGTGTATGTGGCGGGTGCCATAACCACTATGCTACAGGTGCCAAGCCCCTATATGCTTTTGATGAACCCTGTCTTTTCTTTAAAATTTTTAAAGACATTTTTTTTCAGTTCATTCCAAAACCTTCATCTACCCAGAGCTATTCTATTCTACACAGCATTTAAGGGGTACGATTTAGTACAATTTGACATATACATGTGCCTGTGAAAACATTACCATGATAAAGTTAATGGATATGTACATCAGCCCCCAAAGTTTCTTCATGCCTCTGCCTACCCTTACCCCATATCCTGAGGCAACCGCTGATTTGTTTTCTGTCATTGCAGATGAGTTCACACTATTTAAAATTTCATATGAAGAAAACCACACAACTTTCCTACCGGAGTCTTGCATCAGAATAATTATTCTGAGAACCATTCATGTTGTTGTGTATGTCAATAGTTGTTTGTTTTTTTATTACAGAGTATTATTCCACTGTATGGATATAGATTAGTCTAAAATTTTCATTTATCTAAATGGAAGTAAGTCTAAAATAATTACAAATAGTTCCTCTGTACATTCACCTGTTTGTGGACATGTGGGTTGTGCCCTGTTTTGGTCTATTACAAATAAATATGCTATTCTTTCTTTTTGGCTATTACTAATTATTCCAGCACCTTATACAAGTTTCTGTGTGTATGTACGTTTTTCTTTCTTAGGAGCTCAGTGGAGCTTCTTTTGTAGGAGCCCACTTGCATAGGAGCAATTTGTAGGTTAATTGCTAAATTTTTCAGAAAATTGCCAGTTTTCTAGAGTAGTGATACCATTTTCGAATTTCCACAAAGAGAATATGAACATTTTGGTTCTTCCATTCTTGCTTCCATTAGTCTTTTGAATAATAGCTATATTTCCATTTCAATAGCTATATTATAGTATTTATTATTTCTCTTGTGTTTTTTCTTCCTTCTTTTCTTTTTTTCCCTTTTTTTATTGTTTGAGATTCATAGAGGGTACAAATAATTAGTACTGATTGCATTTGTTAAAGTCCCTCTTATACTTGTATCCCATCCCCAAGAGGTGTGCCATACACCATGTCCCCCATCCTCCTTCTTCCTCCTCTCTTCCCACTTTCTCATTACCTGACCCTACACCTTGTATTAGTTCATCTACTGCCTTCATATTAGAATAGAGTGTATTGGATTCTTGCTTCTCCATTCTTGTGATGTTTTACTAAGAATGTGTTCTACCTCCATCCAGGTTAATAAAAAGATGTAAAGTCTCCATCTTTTTAAATGGCTGAATAGTATTCCATGGTATACATATATCACAGCTTGTTAATCCATTCCTGGGGTGGTGGACATTTAGGCTGTTTCCACATTTTGGTGATTGGAGCTGCAATAAACAGTCTAGTGCAAATGTCTTTAGGATTAAAGTATTTTTTTTCTTTTAGAAGAAAAAACCACTAATAAGCAATAAACACATGAGAATATGATTAATTTGACTATAAGCCAGAGAAATGCAAATTCAAATAATAGTCAGATATGAATTTCATCCAACATATTTACTTAAAAATGAGAAAAACTGATGCCACCCTAGTGCCAGTGAGGATATGGGTGAAAGACCACTTGCACACTTTGTTTGTGGGAATGGGAATAACTGCAACTGTTTTGGAAAGCAATCAGGCAATATCTACTAAAAGGTTAAGATGTGACCACCCTTTAGCCCAGCAATCTCACTTCTCGGAATCTACTGTGTAAAAATAAATGTAGCAGTATTCGAGGCTGTTTATTGCAACACTTTTTGGCCTGGCAAAAAACTATAAGAAGTGTGAAAGGCAATCTGCAGAAAAAAGTATACAGTATGAGTCCAGTTTTGTAAAACAGAAAATGACTTTATAAAGCATTATCTATCACTGTATGTTTGCCTTTGGCCATATGTATACACTGAAAGGTATAGTAAAGGGTGTCACCTGGCTAAAATTGACCTGGCTTTTCACTTTGGGAGATGATAGCTTAACATAAAGAAACTAGGACTAGATAGTGATGACGCTGATGATGATTTTGCCAGGAGCACAGATAATTTTATAATTGATTTTTTTTTCGAGAGTCTCACTCGGTTGCTTTAGGCAGAGTGCCCTGATGTCATAGCTTACAGCAACCTCAAACTCTTGGGTTCAAGCAATCCTCCTGCCTCAGCCTCCTAAGTAGCTGGGACTATAGGCACCCAACACAACGCCTGGCTAGTTTTTCCATTTTTAGTAGAGACTAAATTTTTAGTTTTCGTATGATGCCAGCTATGATGGCCATTCCAGAAAAAGAGTAGGATCTTGCTCTTGCTCAGGCTGAATTCCTGAGCTAAAGAAATCCACCTGCCTTGGCCTCCTGGAGTGCTAGGATTACAGGTGTGAGTTACCACATCCAGCTGTAATTAATATTTTAAAAAGAGATAAATGACTTGGACTTTAGAGTGGGGTAAAGGACTTCTGTACATGTATGTAGGTTATGGAGCAGGAAGGGCTTTACCATCGTCCCCAGAGGGCAAATGTGGACAGCAAACTGTGTGTCTATGCAGGTAGGACCACTGGCTGCCTATTCACATAAAGGTTGTGAAGCACAGGCTGCCACAACATCCCTGGCTAGAAGAATTGTCTTCCTGCTCTCTTCTCTTCTGTTCTCTTCTCCCTCCAAAGAGTTCCCTGGGAGTGCCCAACTCTTGGGTCCTCTTCTTGGTTATGGGAAAAGCCCACACAAGGCACCTGCAGAGCCCTTCCTGGTAACTGTGGGTAGAGTTGGGAAGCAGCAACCTCCCTGCTTAGCTCCCTCCCTCTATCCATCCTGTCATCAATTTCCTGGCCAGCCCATGACTGTTCTCTCTGGATATGCTGCAGTATCTGGAGCTGAATCAAGCACCAGCAGGATGAAAACAGAATCTGGGAAACCAGTACTGTACTCACTCAAACTCAGAAAGCCTGGAGAGGACAAGAGGACCAGGGGATACCAAAGTACTCAGCAGGAGTCTAGAGTTGCAGGAACCAGGAGAGCCTAATAAAGCCCATGGAAAGCCTTCAGTCACTTAAGTGGAGAAGTTGGGGCACCAAGAACATGTGATTGAAATGTGGATACAAGGAACTGACTTCCCTCTTCTTCCCACCTGTCTTTGGAGCTCTGGTGCTGGCTGCCATATTACTCAGCCATCTGTGTGAAAGTTGCCAGGGTGGTGATGTCTGGAACTACAGTATTCTGGGGTAAGCTTCCCTACTAAAAATAGTTCCCAAGCCTAGGCACTTCGCACTCATGATGCAAATCCAAAGACGATACTCCTACAACCTCTGACCTTGAATGAGAAGCTCTCAGAGCAAGAATGAGCAGCTCATCACCTTGCCTAGCTAGGGAGCAAACAGCAGGTGGCAGTTGTTTCTTTCTTTGCTTGCTCCCACATGAGAAAACATTTTGGAAAGACTTTTAAGGTGCTGGACCTCCAAAGTACTCCCCTTGGCCATCTGGTGACTATAGTGATATTCAGCAATGTGGTATGTAGCACTTTTTCTAGGATGAGCCCATAAATTTACTTGTCAGTCTTGGAATGATGCCAGCTGTGATGGCCATTCCAGAAAAGGAGTTCCCAAATTGCTTTGGAGGGTGGACTAGGTGCTGGCATCGGTGCATAGCCTCCCAGAGGAGTAGTACTTGGAAGGTAATTGTGGTGATATTAAGCAATGAGGTACGTAGCACTTTTTCTGAGATGTTCGCAAACTTAATTGTCTGATCTCATACACACTCACACTGAGAGGCATCCAGCTGCCACATGCTTTGACCTCAGTAGGCCACTTTGGACCACAGAAGACAATGGGAAAGAAACCTGGATCATGGTGCAAAAGAAAATTAAAAAGCCTGCTCTTTTCCAATTTCATCAATTAGGACTCTTTGCTGCAAGTGACAGAAAACTTGACTAAGACCAGATTAAGCAAGAAAGGAAATTAAATGACTCAACTCCTAAGAGATCCAGAGAGGACAGGCAGATTCTATTGCTCAGTGTCACAGGACTTAGTGTTTCTGCACCTCTCAGCTCTGCCTTCTGTCATGTGGCCATTTTCTTATGGGATCAAAATGGCTGCCAAGGCCACGGTCATCACTTTCTCAGTGTGAATCCAGTGAGGAGGAGCAAAGGCCTCTTTCCTGGAAGTCCTGGGGAGGGCTCAGTGGCTCCTGGCATGTCACATGACCATCCCTGGGCCAGTCCTAGTGCAGGAAATGAGTGTGCTCCTGGATGCTGAGAGGCAGCCGTACCCACTCCGCAACCCAGCCTGCTGAGAAGGCGTCTGCTAGAGAAGTGGGATGCATGACGTTGGTGCCCACTCCACCCTGGAGGTCATTTATATGACTTAATGCAACATGAACATTAGGGTAGAAAAGGAGGAGGGTTTCAGGGAGTAAGGGGAAGGAGAAACCCCTTATTCTTCTTTCTCTTCTGAAATACTGTGAATCTGCAAAACACCAAGTCTTCCTTCTCTGTGGTGAGAAGTTTCTTGTTGTTTCTGAGCTTCATGGCCTTTGAGTTGGAAGAGAAATGTGCTATCTTTCAGTCTTCAGAGGACACTGGAACAGAAAATCACTCACACTTCTGTGTGGGTCCCTTCCCTGCTCCTGATGGAGGAGGCCTCCGGCTGGAACGACAGACAGATCCTTGGCATGAAAAAGTCTAAAGGTGAGGAGCCCACTGCTGTCTGTCCCCACCATTGTCAGCTACACTACACTACACTACACTGGCTCAGCAGGGCCTTGACTGTGCCAGGGAGAGACAAGAGGAGCCTGAGAGTATCTAGGGCTGGCTCCTCAGGTGGGATGGCCAGGGGCGCTCTAGGCACTGTTGTTGGGAGGGGAGCAGGAGTGAGGTAGAGACAAGAAGGAAGCCAGCGCTCAGGGTGCCATAGTGACATCATTGCTGTGGGCAGCAGTGGCCCAACACCACTGGGGCCTCCAGAGGAAAGTTAGGACGCATCTCAGACTTACTCTACACAAAGTCGAAGGAATCCATTGTGCATGCTTTCAGTGGTGCTGCCCAGGGGCTCCAGGAAAAGATATCTCCTTAGTCACTTGTTGGAGACGTTGATTTAAGAATGCCCTTGCCTAGTGGTCTGAGCATAAAGAGGTAGTTAGTTGTATCCAGGGAAACCGCGCCGACGTTCAGGTCCCCTGAGAGGTGAGAACATTCTTCACAAGCCCAGACATCACAAAAAGACTTCACAAAAATTGGAAGGAGTATCACAAGTCCAGTGAGGTGACACTCCTTCCAATTAGTCCAGCTGATAAATTGTAAACTGTAACAGGGGCTGGACACACAGCAACTGGCTACTGCAGCTCACATCACTGCTGGGTGGGAGACAGCCATGCTGACCCAACTTTGCATTTTGAAAAGCCTCAGGCTGCATGTGCATCGTGGAGAAATCTGAATCACAAGCTGAGTGAAAGCCCAAACCCGTTCATTCCTTGCTGAACAAGGTTATGGAGGGAGATTCCAAGCGGTGAAGTAAAAAGGCAGCCACAAGCAGAAAGAGGTGCCAGCGGTCACGAGTCCTCCAGCGATCTAAGCACTAAAGCCAGTTTGGTAAAAGCACACTGGGCCCCCAGCAGGCAAATGAAGGAGGGGGTCTGGGTAGGCTTCTGCCTGGTGTTAAAGTACAACAAAGTAAAAACCAGGCTCTCTACACAAACAGAACTGAGTCGAACTCTCACCTCTGTGCCAGCCACAGTCTCTGGACGTGCTGTTCAAACTTTTGAGTTTCTATTTCCTCATCTGAAAAGCAGGGTCATGGAATCTTGTAGATTTGTCCTGAAGGCTAAATGATGTTGCAGATGGCAGGTGTATAGCCCTCATTGCAGGGCCCAGCGTCCATGAGTACCCGTGGAGTCAGTCTTGCAAACGCTGGTTGTGCTCCCTTACCAGGGTTATGGTGTGACAGGCCTCCTTACATGTAAATAATGCTGGCAGAACAAAGAAAGAAGAAAGAAAAAATAGACACTCCCAAGGAGAGAAACTAGGATGGCCTAGGGAGAGGGTGACTTTGGCAAGCTGTTAATGTTATTAATGAACAAGGAGTGTGTCCGTTTTCTTGGCATGTACTCAATTTTATATTCTCTCTAGAGGGATGTCAAGTGAATAGGGTGGGAAAGGAAGAAAGATCAAGAAAAAGTTATTAGGGGTGAACTCTTTCCCACCCACACAGAAGAACTTGAGGGTTCCCTGGGGCCCGCATCAGCTAGCTCAGCTAAAAGCCACATAAATCTTGACTTTGTGCCCCAAATGGGGCATTGATTCTGAAGGCTTGCTTGCTGATAAGGGAGCACACGAAACAGCAAATTGTGTTGTCACCAATGACAATGGGGGATTTAAAAGTCTGTTTTGGGGGTACCTTCTTTCTCCTCTCCCCAGGCTGAAGTCAACACCTGCGGTGCCAGCACGTGGCCCTGTGTGGTAGAGTCTGGTTTCGTGGGGTGCTTGTCCTGCACTGCAGGGCTTAGGGGCTGAAGGCCCTTATTGTCGCTGCCATGTAAAGCCTTCAGTGATGTGGACGCTGCAGACTCTGGAGTAATCTATTTCAAGAAACTTGATACAAAATAGAGTGTGTGACAGTGGCAATGCCACACCCAGAAACTGGAATGTAGAGGCAAAAGCAAGCAGCCAGAATCAGTCGGTGTTCTAGAAAATGAGCTTTTGCTGAGTTGACTTCAGTGTTTTTTCTCCACAACAATCCAACAAACTAAAGCTGCTTCTTAAGCAGCTATGCCTGTGACTCACAGGGTGAGGAGGGAAGACCGGCGTCAGCCTCAGAACCTTCCCAGAGACCAGGTGGCCCAGCCACTGCCCCAGGAGGGTGGGCTTCTGACCTCCTTGTCAAAGGAGGCCGCGCACACATACTTGGTTCCACTCACAGCGTGTTTGCCGCATGCTTTCATTTTGAAGTCATTCCAGATGTACAGAAAAGTACCAACAACCCCCATAAACCTTTCACCCAGCTTGCCCAGATGTTACATTTTGCCACATTTGTCTTATCGTTCACCATAAATACATATAATTTTTTTTTTAACCATTTGACAGAAAGTTGCAGCCAGGATCCCCTCTGGTCCTAAACAGTTCAATGGGTAATGCCTGATCAAGTAAGGACATTCTTTTACATAACACAAGTATCAAAATGAGAAAATTGACATTGGCATGATATTATCAAATCTTTGGGCCTTATTCACATTTTACCAATTGTTCCAGTAATATCCTTTGGTGCAAAAGAAAAAAAAGGCCCTGGTCCAGGAGCTCACATTGTGTTTACTTCTCATGTCTCTTTGGTTTCCTAATCGGCAGCAGCTCCTCAGTCTTATGAACTTGGTGTTTTGAAGAGTTACTTTGTAAAATGTCCATCAGTTTGTGGCTGAGGAGAGAATTAATGAAAAAATCACCTTTTGGCAACAATCATAGTAATAGTGACTCAGACAATTGCTGACTGATGCCAGAACCAGTGGGTGATGAGGAACAGGATATTTAGCGGATCACAACCCCCTTTCCCACGGAATACTTACTGATTGTGATGGAACAAATAGTCACCGTACTGTGGGGAAGCCTGGCAGCCCTCACCTTAGCCAGGCAATCAGAGTTGACATGAGCAATATTGGACTTGATGTCAGGAAGTCTCTGCATTCCCACCAAAAAGACACACCCTGGGTCTGTTCGGGAAGAAACATTATACCGCACGCATCAGAATGTTAACGGAATCCCAGGAGAAAACTTGGAGGACGGACTCTTCGTAGGCACAAGGCCTTCCCAGGAGCAGCCCTGTTTGTCCAGTGAGTGTGGCAGAGCCTTGGCTAGACATTCAGAACCTTTTCAAGACCTTCTGAGAAAAAAAAGGGGGGGGGGCGGCACCTATGGCTCAAAGGAGTAGGGCACTGGCCCCATATGCTGGAGGTGGCGGGTTCAAACCCAACCCCAGCCAAAAACTGCAAAAAAAAAAAAGACCTTCTGAGGAGCCCCCTGCCTGATGTGGCCTGCCTCTGAGGAACTTGCTCACCCACGTCCACCCCACAGGCCTCAGCTTAGATCCCGTGTTGGATCCTCCACACCCTGTGCAGCTTGAGGACTGTCCTGCACTTACAGTTGAGGGGAAGCTGAGCTTGAGGAAGATCCTGGGAGCTGCCATCCCTTGTGTGCCCTGCCTGTGGTTGGGACGCGGGCTCTGAAGCGGCCAGTTCCTCCACGTGGTCGGGTGACCACCCTCCGCTTCTCCCTTTTCGCATCTGGTTACCAGGAGCAATGGTGCCCCCGTGGTAGGGCTGCAGAGAGTGGGGGCTGAAATAATTGTAAAAGGCCAATCATAGAGTCCAGCCGGTAGTTAGCACGCAGTCACTGTTATCTTTTACTATTGTAATTGTCAGGAGACTTTGAAGCATACATGTTTTGGGGCCAAATTGCCTGGATTTTAATCCTGTCTCCATGACGTCCTAAATGTTTGATAAATGACTTAACTCCCTTTATAGGATGGTGGCAAAACTCTTTAAATGGCACCTGGCCCATAGGATAAACTACATGAGCTCTGGCTGTTCTTCTTCTTGTCTGCTTTCCTTTTTAAAAAGCTTACATTTGGGTAAAACTTCTGAGTTTACCCTAGACGCTCCTATTTGATGCAGGTGCTCACTAAAGGAAGAAAGAATGAATCATTATCCCCATTTCACAAACAAGAGAACCAAAGGAAATGAAGCTACCTCAGCAAAACCACACATCTGCCAGTAGCAAATAGTAGCCCTTTGTCCCCCAGATATTTGTGAAATGCTGTGTGCTAAGCGCTAGGCCAGGTGCTGAGGACATGAAGCCCCTGCATGTGAGAAGAGACGGCACCGCAGGTGGGAGCTCAAGCCTGAGGGTCAGGGAAGGGAATGCTTGAGACAGGGCTGGAGGGATCTAGAACACGCAGGTGGAGTAGCAGAAAGACAAAGGAAGCTCTGGAAAATTAACAATGTGAGTGAAATATTTGGAGACACAAGGCACCAGGAGGCTGTTGACTGGGTGCAGGCAGAGTGTCCCCTCAGATCTCACCGCTCAGGCTCTGGGCTGTTGCCACAGGCCACATTTGGGAGGAGATTTAGTTTGTTATGCTTTCCATGTGCTCTAAGGATTGTCAGTTTAACACTCAATTTTCAATGGCTGTCCTGAGCATGTTGTATCTATTTACTGACTCTCCTCTCTGCCCCATGAGAGAATCTGATCTCTTGACTAGCCCCTGGGTGGCCCCTGGGACACAGAGAAAGCAAACTGGCAGCCGCACAACCTTGGGGCTGTGCTAAGGGAGCTGCTGGTGCCAACCAGGGCTTCTCTCCGGGGTCCTAGGTGGTGGCCTGTAGGAACGTGGCAGCCCAGGGCCACAGGGGAGGAGGATTGTGTCACAGACCAGCCAACAGGACTCAGGAGTGGGCGAGCCACAAACTCACTTCTTGAGCACGCTGAGGGAGGAAGGCAGGCCAGGCTGGAGGTGGTAGCTGTCAGGAGGACAGAGAAGCTGTCTGTCATTGTGAGGTGCTATGGAAGACCTCTAAAGAAAGGCCTCAGACACAGCTAGTTGCTGCATCTGGCTCTCAGCAGCGAGGCCAGGCTGGGCTTAGAGGCTGAAGTCCCGGGTGATGTCACTGCTAGAGAATGTATAGAATGAGAAGGGCCCATGAGGAAAGATGAGGGCTTCGGGGGGAAAACCACCCTCATCCCCTCAGGGAGGTACCACCACCGATTTCCTTCTTGTGTTACTTTTCACTATTTTCCCCCAACCATAAGCAAAAGCGGCTTTTCCGGAGGGCTGTGTAAGTTCAGTCCACTGGCACACTAGGGACACGTGACCTGGGTTAGCGCTGACCGCGTTCCTCCCAGGCCACAGTCACTGCACACGAGAGGTCGCGTTTTAGTTTTGTGGACCCTGCCTGCTCTGTCTGAGCTGCCCTTCAGCTGTGGGCAATTGCAGAGTACTGAGGATGGGCATTTTTTTTTCCTACAGTGTTTTGGAAAGAGGAATAAGGCTCTCTAAATTGCTCTCCTGCTTCCTCTTCATTTCCACACCAAAGTCCCCCCTGCCCCTGCAACAATAGAGAAATACACAGAAATGAAAGGGCTAACAGCACCCTTCCACACGGGTCTTAGGGGCAGCACGAGGTGCTGGGAGTTTTGCTTTGTGGCTCCATTTTCCATCCCTGCATTATTTCTTGACATTATTTCATTTCTTTTTCCTTAGTATTCCACATTGTAGCTAATTGGCCATGTTAGTGTGGTCCTGTAGGAGCATAAACATTTAGAGAATTTCTTGCACTGACAAGAAGAGATAATATGCTTGAAGCCAGTGAGCTAGTTATGTTTAGGAAAATCACCATGGGATTTAAGATGATGCATTGATGTAATGCAATTGGTGGTTTATAAAAATTCTTTTAGACCAACCTCGGCTGTATGAGCACAAGCACATTCCTTGCTAGTGAATAGGAGGCAGAGCCCAGTGGAATCATTTTTTAAGTATTCCATGACTAACCTTTCACTTTCTACCTCTGGGGGGGGGAGGGAACTGGAGGGAGGGAGGACTTCACAGGGAAGTTTTCTGTAGACGCCTGTTTGGGGCTATAAGTAGTAAAGGGTAAAAATCCAGAAATAGTTTAGGAAATTAGTCATCTGTCTCCAAACTGTGCTCAGTTACAGTTTTGGGTTCCACATTATGGAACTCTGAAAAGATTAATAATCATCTGCGTAAGGGTCAAAAAGGCCCAATTTTGGATCCAGAAAGAGGGAAAAAAGTTCCCTTTTGCTAAAACATTGTCAAAATAATTCCCATGATGGAAAATTGTATTCTGGGAACTGGGAAGCATTTTGGCTTTCTCCACTTTCTTTCTTTTTTTTTTTTTTTTACTAGTTCTGCAGCAGTTCTAAATGCCAATAATTAGATTGCACTAGCTGTCTGACGTTTATTTTTCTTATTCATTTATTTATTTTTAGTGAATCATAACTGTGTATATTAATGCATTTATGGGGTACAATGTGCTGATGTTATATACAATTAATGTTGTTTATTTTAACACATATGAATATATTATCTATTAAAACATTTTCTAGTGCACACTACACAGACATCAGGACGCTACTCATCAGTCTATGCCTATTCATGTTCCTTTTCATGCCTGTTCAAAGTGTGCTAGAGATAGGCAGCCCCTGTGGCTCAAAGGAGTAGGGCGCCAGCCCCATATAATGGAGGTGGTGGGTTCAAACCTGGCCCCAGCCAAAAACTGCAAAAAAAAAGTGTTAAAAGAGAATTAAAATAGAGGAGAAAAGCAGTATCCAAACATTTCTGTTCCATTTAGTACACCAACCTACTACCATAATAATTTTAAGGCAGTCATTTTTCTTTTTTATGTTCTATTAAAGTGTGAGTAAGGAAGTCTAGGGCAATGGAATGGAAAACTGGATACAGTGCTTATGTATTTATCTATTTATTTATTTTTGAGACAGAGTCTCACTATGTTGCCCTTGGTAGAGTGCTGTTGTGTCACAGATCACAGCAACCTCAAACTCTTAGACTCAAGCGATACTCTCGCCTCAGCCTCCCAAGTACCTGGGACTACTGGCGCCCGCCACAATGCCTGGCTACTTTTTTAAAAAAATTGTAGTTGTCATTGTTGCTAAGCAGGCCCAGCCGGGCCTAAACCCGCCAGCCCTGGTATATGTGGCTGGCGCCATAACCACTGAGCTACGGGCGCTGAGCCCACAGTGCTTATTTTTTAAGGAAAAGGAAAAGTATTCACAGTCTACCGAATTGGCCCTGTCAGTCTGGTGAGGGAGAAGCTGGGGAGAAACCTCACACTGATCAAGAGGCTACACCACACTTCCCTGCAAAGCCTTCTGATCAGATCCTGTGTTCCTCAGGCAGTGGCGTAGTCATGTCACGGCATTGATGAGAAACTTTGTCATCTGAGGAAAGTGTCCAGAGAGTATCATCTTGTACTGAGGTTGAAGACACTTCTGAGAGTCTAGGAGTAGGGACTTATAGCAATGCCGTGGACTGCGCTGCTAACCACAGCACCTGCCTCAGTTGCGTGCCTCTGTTGCAAGTCACAGAATTTCCAATAAGTGGTCTAAGCCAGTTGAAGATGCTCAAGTGTGCACATGCATATGAGTCACCAGGGCATCTGGTTGAAATGCAAATGCTGAGCCAGTCAGCCTGGGTGGGGCTCCAGGTCCTGAATTCTAATTAGCCGTGGGTGGTGTTGATGTAGCTGGCCAGGAGCCACACTGGGCAGCAACAGTTTAAGAATCTGGGGCTTTCTGCCAGGGGTGTCCAACCTGTGGCCTGTGGGCCACGTGCTGATTTTGTGAGGACCATTTGGTTATCTGTGGTGTGGGATATCATGACAAGTACCCACAGACCTTCCCCCCCCCACTAATTGGCTTTCATTAATGTTTGTGTATTTATTGGGTGTCCTGAGATGATGCTTATTCTTCCAGGATGGCACAGAGAAAAAAAAGGTCAGATACCCCTGGAGACTGGAGAGTTTCCAGGTGGCTGCAGCAGCTTGAGACATCTTCAAGGACCAAACTCACCCCATCCATCCTCCTGCCACCCTCTGGGGAGGGCTTCAACCTCAGGCTTCTCTCTTTATAGTGGCAAATGCCACATCCTCACATAAACATTTCTTTCGTCAGACAAATTTTTCCCTTCTGCCCCCAGCTGACGATCTTGTGCCAGGCTTGTTACAGCTCCACACCTGGCTCCAAGGAAAGCTGGAAAAGCAGCTGTCTGGGATTTCCAGTGCCTGTGCGGAGGGCAGCTCCATCAGTAAAATAGTGGGCGTGGGAGAGGCACAAGCAGGGGTTCTTACTGCCCTCTCCTCTCCCAGGCAACAGGGATGAGAGGGATAAGAGGGATGGTACCCTCCTCTGCACAGCGGAACAAAAAAAGTCCTTACTACATAATTAAGACAAGTAAAGCATATTTGAGGCTTTTAGGGAACGTCTACTTTTATCTAGGCAACTGTCTTGTATTCGATGTGACCTGGCAATCGGAGGTGCCTGGCTGATACATTCTCAATGACAGTCGTCAGCATCATCTCTGGAGATTCACCACTCTCACTGCAACCAGGGAATAATGATGCCCTCCCCTCTGAATTAGATTACATTAAGTAGATTTTATAGGAAACTATCTAGCTTAGATTTTATATATGAGTTGAACTCAGTGCATAGCACACAGTAAACACTAGATAAAAATAAAGCCATATAGTATCATAACATGGTGTGAATTGTATGTGCACGTGGCTGTGGCAGTATAAGAAGATAGATTATTTATTACACGTGCACTTCCAGTTTATCTGTGCAGATGGCTATACGTCCTTGACAGTATTACCTGAGACATCTCCATTAGGCCATGTCTTATGAATAAGAAGTCTTAGTTCACTCCTTGGCGGCTGTCTGAATTGCTGGTTTAAAATTTGTTTCTTTTTGTTTTGCAAACAACTCAAGGATGAAACATTTTAGCCAAAGAGCATATTTTTAGTTAGCATCCAACTAAATTTTGTTTCTCCTAAATATGCTATTTGATCTTATTTATTTTTGTGGCTTGTGTAACAATACCTGTCAAGAGTAAACAAATACTGCAATGACTATGAAATATTATTTCTTAAGGCAAAACAATTACACAAGGGTAATTGAAATTATGTGCTTGAACGTATGTTACCTTTTAAAGTGTTACTGTGGGAGGGCATAAAGTTACTCACACGATGTTGAAATTCCTCAAAATACTTTTTAGTTTCTTTGAAATGGGCATCATAGTCAATGCCTAAACTATATGAAATTTATATCATTTTGTGACTAATCTTTAGAACTGTAATGACAAAGCCAAGATGATTGAATTTAGTTTGCAAATGCTCTACAAAGTAAAACTGTATTTGCTCTAACTTGTGAAGTTTTTTAAAGAATCAAGTAAGTCAGCATATTATTATTTTTATAATAAATAAAATGAAAGTTCAGATAAAAGACCTCAAATGCTATCACATATGACAAAAATTTGCTAAGAATGAAGTAATTCAAGCCCGTAATGAAGGGACTTACAGTAATTGTAAAGAGGGTGTTGTAAAACTATTGACTGCTCGGAGAGAGAAACTTAGTCTGAAGTGCAAACAGGAGGGCAAAACATTGCAACTCCCTTGGAGGGGAATTTGGCTATTTCTAGCAAAATCACATGGACATTTATCTTTGAATCTAGCAACCTTACTTCTTGGAATTTTTCTTTCAGATACCAGCTGCAGCTGCAAATCAATTCATTCACAAAGTTAATCATTGTGCCTTGATTCCAAATAGCTACTGGGGGAAACAATGCAAACACTTAACCCCAGGAAACAAACACAGGGAGCTGGGAACACTTCACGGTGCCAGAAACGGAGAGAAGTCCTAAAACAAGATGAAACTCCCTCCGGAGGAACATAGGAAAAGGACACAGGTGCTCTCTGAAAGGGACTCTCGGCAACCATAGCTGGGACAATTTGAACATAAACTTACAAAAGCATCTTCAAGTCCTCAGTAACACCTAAAAGGGGGAGGGAAGGAAGCTCTTCCTTATTAATAATTAAGGGACGAATGAAGGAGTCCAACCATTAAGTTTTGCTACCACCAAGATAAAGACGGATTTGGGCAAGAATCAGCCAAGAATCCTAAAGTCAGCAGGTGAAAAGTTGGGTACACTTTTGAAAGCATCATTTCGCAAATTATTTCTTAAGTATGAAGAAAGAAAGGATCCACCTTGAAGAAGAAATCAAAGTCAGAATCACTGGCTTGTGGGAAAACCAGGGATTAGGAGGACGCTGACTACAGCACTGAGTAGTTTTTATTGCCAAGACTCTGTCTCAAACGGATAAACCAAGCACTGTTTACCCTTCATCGAATGGAGAGAGACGGTTAGGGAGATCCAGACAGGAGAAAACTCTACAAGACAACTGGGTTAGATTCTTTGAAAATGGGACTGAAGAGGCAGACCAGCCAAGTACAAGGCAAGATCTTTGACTTATAAAACCAAATGCAGCAGTGAAGATCACGCTGGTGACCACTGGAGAACTTTTCATATTAAAGTGCATTACATATTGAGATTTTGGAGTTGATACTGTGGTTAATAGAATGTCTCTGGTTTTGAGGAAGGTGTGCTGATGTCGAGGCGAGCAACTTATTTCCCGGTGGCTCAGCAGTGTGTGTGTGTGTGTGTGTGTGTGCGTGTGTGCATGTGTGTGTGCGTGTGTGTGTGTGTGTGCGCGCACGCACACACGCGCTCCTGTGTTCATAGGGAAAAGAGAGAAAGCAGACACGGCAAAGTATTGACAATTGGTAAATTTGGGTGGAGTGTACGGTTATTCATTGTCTAACTATTTCAAATTTTTCTGGATTGTTTTCTCCTGTGAATTTTTAAGGTTTTGAAAGAAATTGGGGGAAATCCAGTTGATAATTGTATAGCTGCACTGGACATGTTAATCTATGTGATGTGGTTAGGCGTATATAAGTTACGTTCTTTTTATTGTTTAAAGTAAACCATAACATCCACAGCAGTGGTCAAGAGCAGATGGTAACAAGACACATCTACGTTAGAAACAGGGCATGTTACTGCCACACGTTAGACTCCAAACATAGGCCTTGCACACCGTCTGCTCTTCCAGCTTTTCTGTTAGTGAGTTAGTGGGATCAATTTTCACCATCCACTTGGGTAAATACCAAGATGGAGAGACCTCTAGTCAGCAACACGTTCTCCTGCATAGATGCCAGACAGGGAGACGATGGGTGAAGAGAGGTTAATACCTTCCTGGAGAGCTCACTCAGGCCCTCGCCGCAGTCACGGAACTACCCAAACCTTAGTGGAGTACAGACCTGGCTATGCAACCCAAACTTTTATCTTTTATTTATTTTTTATATAGTCCATTTGTATATGGGGGAAAACAGGGAGCGTTCTGAAAATTGGCTTCATCAAATAATTAAGCTCTTAAGTCAACATGATGATGGAATTATTATCACAATGACGCTCCTGCTAAGTGACCTTTCTGTTATGGAAGAAGCCACACTGAAACACAATGGCTTCAGTATCAATAAATATTTTATTTCTTCCCTGTTCTCATTTGGAACACCTAGTGTCTCCTCCATGTGACATGAGTGGGGCAGCTAGAATGTGTCTGGATGATCACTTGCATGTGGCCTTGCTCACAAGGCTGGCCTGTGGGTCCTCTGCGTGGCCTCTGTGTGGCCAGGGCAGACGAGCACGGCAGACTCTGGGCTTCCTCAGAGTCAGTAAAGAAGCAGCTTCAGGCTTCCCTGAGGCAGGGGCCTGGCAGAGCCTCACTTCCACCATATTCTCTCAGTTAAGGGGAGGCATAAGGGACCAGATTCAAGGGGGAGGAATGACAGAGATATGAATGCCAGCAGGTGTGATTTTTTTTTTCAGGGGCCACTGAAGCACCAAACTACCATATCCTTATAATCATCAAGGAAAGGTTCAATTCAGACCAGCAGGCTATTTAAGAAAGGCACATTGTAATCAGAAAGTTTTGCATCTAAAATGCGTACAGTTTTAAAATAAAGTTTATAGTTTCATGGTGACATTCTCAGGTCTTCTATGGAGAGATGACATGACTCATTGATTCTGGATGGATGAGATACTGCCATCAGTGGAACTTGGTCTGACCAGGAAACCAGCACAAGTTGGGGATCTTGGGGTGCTGCTTGGTCCACCCTGGCTCTGCTCAACTCGCAGGGAGGAAGAAGGCCCCAGTGGGTGATGACAGAGATGCGGACGGTGTTGGGAAGAACCACAAAGACCAGCCTGCAAGGAGCAGAAGTGGGGGCAGCAGATGAAGTCAGAGCTGAGCAGAAGCAGCTGTTCTGGCCCTGCAGCCTCCCACAGAGAGAAAGCGATAATCTGCTTTTTAGATCACAGAGGCCACATTCCTTCCTCTGCTTGAAGGGAAGATTTAAGGATCAGGTAAGAAGGCTGATGAGAATTCTCCTCTTCAAGATGTTGCAACTGTATGTCCCAGACAGCAGAGGGACAGGACACAGGTCTCGATTCTGACCAACAGAAGTGAATGGGACGTATGACCCAAACTTAATTAACTGTAGAGGAGCAAAAAAACAGATAACCTCCTAGTCCCTGGAATTCAGCCCTTACCCATATAAGGAGGCGGCCAAATTTTCTGTCTCTTGAGTAATGTTTTCCAGGACCATTAAAACAAGATGCTAACCCTAGCTGATAAGGAATCTGGGCACACAAAACCCAGACCTATCTGGATCTAACCTCATCAGGCCAAAAGGGACCCCTGTGTCTACCTTACTCCAACTTTTCCCTTATTATAATCTCATTTTAATGCTAAAAATCACATTGAGGGTGGGGATTTAACATACTAATGAGACACAGGACACAGGAAGAAGCATGTAATAAGAACAGGCAGGTGCAAGGCAATCTCCTCCTCTCCTTGTTACCTGCCACCCACCTGTTTCCCACCTACATCTCTTTGCAACTCTCCTGAGCTCCCCTGGGGGAGGCAGCTTGAGGGTGATTCCTTTTGCTGCTTCTGTGTTCAGATTTAGCCCCAGTAGAGCCTTGCCTGAGACTTCACCTGGCTCCTTACTAATTTCTGTGACATGAAGAGCCCAAGAGCTTGTACTGGTCAAGTGTTGAAGGGGAAAGTTGGGGGTATTGGTTGATGTGCGGGAATGTGTGCTCCCCACCCCTGCATGAGCTCTGCTAAGGACTCAGACGACCTCAGGCTGAGGGAATTTGCCTTCCACTGTGATTTTTAAGTCTGTAGGGCCCTATTTTCTAGAATTCCCGATGGACATGGCAACACTGCCATGTTCTGCCTACTTCATGCCACTCCCAGGCAGGTGTTTCTGGCACGGGATTGCAACCCTGTCTAACTGATATGGTTTTATTGTATGAATGCCAAGATGATAGACTAGCCAGGAAAGTTCAATAGCTTATGAGGAGAGTGAGCCAGAATATTTTAAATAAGAACTGTCTGGGAAGTCCAGGCTAAGGGATTGTGCTGATGGACCAGCCCTGGAGTTTGGATTGACTTAACCAGGGGTCCTCAAACTTTTTAAACAGGGGGCCAATTCATTGTCCCCCAAACTATTGGAGAGCCAGACTGCAGGCCCTGCGATGAGTTGGCTGCTAAGCAGGACAGGCAGTGGCGGCAAAAACACAAAAACACCCAGCGGGCCGGATAAACGTCCTAGGCGGGCTGCATGTGGCCTGCAGGCCGTAGTTTGAGGACGCCTGAAAACAGTAATGCATACCAAGGAACACAAGTCCTAGAAAAAAGACTGATGTGAATTAATTTTTCACTCGGTATAGGAAAGAGACCAAGTGCTGTCATTGGTAGGCGTGTCCTCCTGGCTCCCCGAGGGTCCGCTCTTCTCATTTATGGGACGGGATGCTTTATCCAGCTGCAACCACTTGCCTCCTTTTAATGGGGATGGGCAGAACTGATACTACTTCTCTAGCTAAACCCTGACTGATAACATCCTCCAAAAATTAAAAAAAAAAGACTTTCTAGAAAATTTATTTCTAGCAGGGCTGCACTATATAAAATACTATAAATAGAAATAAAATAAACCTTCCCCCTCCCCCCAGACCGCTGGGCCTGCAAGTCTGTATGGGAATGCAGACGTGGGTCCATTCTGCAGAATGAGTTTGCTAAAGCTGTCAAGGGTAAGGCCTACCCTAAGAGAGGGCACAAGGGGGTAAAACTGATTACTTGGAAACACTTGGCGATACAGGATAAAAATAAGTACAACACACCCAGATTCAGAATGGTATTTTGTGTAACAGAAATCATCTGCCAGGTTACTTATGCCTGCATGAAAGGGAGAGAGTCATCTGGGCAGCTTGTGCACACAGACTACCAGAATGTGGTGTGAGGGTTGTCCTGATAAGATACGCCACAGCATAACATACTGGCCTGCTGCTGGCCCACAGCCTTCTCAATAGGTTTGGCAGGGACAAGGCCTGTGAAGGCCAGGTGGAGGTGATGGAGATGGGACAAGGTGGAAAGCACTGACGGCCACCCTGGTGCTTTTATGAGTTATTGGGATATAGTCCTTGCTAGCACTGCCACTGGCTATAAAGTTTTAGGGCCTTGAAGGGAGCTGTGGATGGAGGCTTGTCTGTTCCTCACACTGTCAAACGATCCCTGGTTATGGTTCTAAGGGCAAGGAATTTAATGCTAAATTTCATCGGAAGCATATGAGTCAGAATGCTGCAGCTTATATGAGTCATCTAATGGAAGAAGATGAAGATGCTTACAAGAAACAGTTCTCTGGATACATAAGAGGATTGCTACTCCGGACATGATGGAGGAGATGTGTAAGGAAGCTCATGCTGCTGCACGAGATGGTCCAGTCTGTGAGAAGAAGCCTAAGAAAGAAGTTAAAAAGAAGAGAGGGAACCATCTTCAAAAAAGATCGAGCAGCTCAAAAAAAGGCAAGCCTCCTCAGAGCTCAGGAGCAGGCTATTGAAAGCTAAACCAAACAGCAATTGTCTACGAGGACTTTCAGACAAAGATAATATACTGATTGACTAAGCAAAACAATTCTTTTTATGATAAATTAATACAATAAACTATATTGTAGAAATCTCCAAGGTAGAGCCATCCTAGAATAAACTCATGTGATTATGGTTTATTCATTTTTAGTAAATGTTCTGGATTTGAGAATAGCTATCTCAGATTTTTGCACCCCTAGCCATAAAGTAGAATCATTTGAGGATTAATTTTCTGGGCTATTTTCTTCAGGTTCTCTAAGGAGAGTCACGAAGACTACAGTAAAAAAGAAAAAGTTCTAACTTTTTCTTTGCACAACTGTAAGAAAGAACCATGTGTGATAGTCTGTTCTTTAAAGTTTTACTAGAACACATCCCTCAGGCTGTTTGGAAGCGGATGTGTGATTCCCTCTTCGTGTTTTCTGTGCAGCCTGCTCTGAGCAGGGTTTTATTCCACAGTTAGGAACTACGATGAAGGATCACAGCTACTGCATTTGAAGAGGAGTAATGGCTTGAGCCAGTAGCTATGACCCTTCCTACCATCAAAGAGTCCTAAAGTCATACTTCAATCAACCCATGGATTTTGTGCATTAGACGATTTTTCTACTAAACCCATTTCTTTCATTAAAAAACAAATAAATTCTTCCATTTATTGTATCTGAGCACACAAAATTCAGTAGCAATAGAAATGATAACCCATAGCAGTAATCCAAGATAAAAATAGCACTACACTGGCTAAACCCCAGGCTCGTGAAAAGAAACAGACCTTTCTAGTTACTCTCCGCAGACTTATTATTTCTAAATGTTTTGTTTCCATTAAGCTTTAGGAAGGACTGAAAATAACTCACAGGCTGCTAAAATTACTAGTGTAGCACTTTAAAGGATCAAAAGACTCCATATTGGGGAAATTTTATAATTCCATTCTTGTAAAAACATAGGCTAAATGTAAGCTAGGGAATGAGCTTCTTGGGGGAACTCTGTCCTCCTATTTGAACATGATGGTTGGGATGCCTCAGATGCTGTAGCCCACGGGAGCTGTGTTTCAGGCGGGCTCATCAGGTGTACAGTGTGGGGCTGAATTGGGGTGATGGAGTCTCTTCACCTCAGAAGATTTCCCTGGTGTTCCCTAGTCACACTGTAGCCTTCATTGCATTTCCACAGATTGCTAAGATTGCTTAACCTGGCTAGCCGTGGTAGCCCACGCCTGTAATCCTCGAACTCTGGGAGGCTGAGGTAAGTAGATTGCTTGACCTGCAGCCTGAGCAAGAATGAGACCCCATCTCTAAAAATAGCTGGATGTGGTGGGTGCCTGTCGTCCTGGATACTTGGGAGGCTGAGGCAAGAGATCACTTGAGCCCAAGAGTTTGAGGTTGCTGTGAGCTGTGACACCAGGGCAGTCTACCAAAGGTGACAAAGTGACACTCTCAAAAAAATGAAATAAATAAATAAATAAATTGCCTAACTCTAATTTCCACAGTGCTGAACATCTTTAGAACTCAGTATCACCACCTCTGATTATTTCTCAAGTAAGCTGCAGATATGACAATGACTAATACAAGGGTACATTATTCTGTTTGGAGATTTATTAATGTTTAAATTTTACATTTGGAAGATTTTAGGAAAGAAAAGTAGATTTTACGCCTTTCCCAACCCAAGTTTGCTAAACCTTTCCTTACATGTCAGCAATCTACCTGACTACTTACTAGAAGAATTAACTGCATTGTTTATAAAGAAATTCCCAAATATGGGGAATACATGTTCATATTAACATTAAAAAATCTGTGGCTTTGGAGAAACCCTCCAGGATGACGGTAATCTCACTGTGAACAGTGTTTCAGAAAGCCAACTACTGAACTGCGAGCTTATCCCTGAAGGGTCTTCTGTCACAAAGAGAATACTTTACGGAAACATTCTTGAATGTGACCACTTCCACCAAACACTGGACACTTGCACCTCCTTTTTTTTTTTTTTTTTTTTTTGAGACAGAGTCTCACTTTGTCGCCCTCACAGCAACCTCCAGCTCTTGGGCTTAGGTGATTCTCTTCCCTCAGCCTTCCGAGTACCTGGGACTATAGGCGCCCAGCACAAGGCCTGGCTATTTTTGTTGCAGTTGTCACTGCTGTTTTACCTGGCCTGGGCCGGGTTCGAACCAGCCACCCTTGGTATATGAGGCCGGCACCCTACACACTGAGCCATAGGCACCGCCCCATCTCCCATTTTGGTGGATGGAACGCACAGTCTGTAATAAAGCCTGTCAAGAATCCTAAACAAACAGCCTAAGACCAAGTCTGCATTTGCTGTGTGTTTCTCTGTCATGGGTTCAGTCCCTCCTCTCAGACTGAAGCTCAGCTGCTTCCCTGACCTAAAGTCATTTTCAGCCTGAAAAGAGAGAGAAAGACTCCATTCCTAGGATGCTATGCTAATCTGCCCAAACCCACCCAAGCTGCCCAGAATCAACTTCTGGAAGGCTAAAGAGCACGGTGGCTTTCACAGAGGGAGCCATTCTCCATCCTACTGTCCACCCTTCTCAGACCACTGTCCTGGTAGAAAAGTTGACAGGAACAAAAGAAGATGCCCAGGAGGATCAGAGGAAAAGCTGACCATCCCAGACAGTGGGGTAAATAAGGGGCTGATAAATTCCTCTCTGAGGGAAGATCCATGAGGCTGCCTGGACGGCACGTGACCTGGTTTTCACGCTTCATCTTTTCACGTCTGTGATGGTTAATTTTGGGTGTTTGCTATCTATTATCCCACCTGTTCTGTGCTATTTTTCAGTCTTTTCTTACCTCATTTCTATTAACCGTCTGTTTATTTCATTTCTCTCTCTATTAGCTTCAAAGTTGTACACCTTTTTCTTGTTATTTTAGTGGTTATTTTAGAAACGGCAAGATGCATCCTTGACTTACCCAGGTCTAATGTAAGTTGTTACTTATTCCTTCTCCCAGCCACTGCAAGAACCTTGGGGCATTTATCTCCACCTAGCCCCTCTCCATTCTCCCGTGTTATTTAGATAGTATTCTTAAATTTTTCACCATTCAGACATTATGACAAGTGTTTAATGAGATCAATGTTACTTTAGATTTACCTACATAATTGTCATTTTCATTCCTCTTCACTCTTCTCTGTATCTGTGACACGTTCCATTTGGCATAATTTTCCTTCACCTAAAAAGCACCATATAACAGCCCTCCAGTGTGCAGCTAATTCTCTTGATTTTGTTTGCTTGAAAATGTCTTTTTTTATTTCAAATTCATGAGGGTACACACTTTTAGGTTACATTGTTCTTACTTCTAAAGTAAAGTTCAAGTTGTGGTTGAGCCCTGCACTCAAATTGTAGTTGAATACCCTCACATCCTGCACATTACGTAAGATCCCACCAATTGCCTCCCTCCACTCTCTCCTCTGACTCCTCTCCCCTCCTCTTACTAGACTATATTTGTGTGTTATCATTCTTGTGGGTGTGCAATTATTTATATATTGGTTTTATATTAGTATTGAGTATATTGGATATTTTTTTTTCCATTTTTGAGATTCTTTACTAAAAAGAATGTGTTTCAACTCAATCCAGGTAAAATAAAAGATGTAAAATCTCTCATCTTTTCTTATGGCTGAATAGTACTCCAGGTACACATATGCCATAGTTTGTTAATCCATTCGTGGGCATATGGGTTGCTTCCACAACTTGGAAATTATGAATTGAGCTACAGTAAACATTCTGGTGCAAATGTGGTAAAAAGATTTTTGTTCTTTTGGATAGATGCCTAGTAATGGAGTTGCAGGATCAAATGGAAGGTTGACTTGTAGTTTTTAAAGAATACTCCAGGCTTTTTTCCATAATCTTGTACCTGGAAAACCCCAGGGCCTCAACTACAAAGCTCTTAGAAGTGATGGAGAAATATAGCAGTGTCTCAGGAAAATGTCTTTATTCACCATCATTCTTGAAAGATCTTTTGACAGGGCATACATGTTGGCATTTATAGTCCCTCAGCTCATGAAAGCAATCATGCCAGTGTCTTCTGTTTCCACTACTGGTGTGGAGACATCGGCTGCTGGGGCAACTGGTTCCCAAGTGCTGGGATTCAATGGAGGCCAGACCAGCTGTCCTCACTCTTTGGGATTTGCCTTGGCTAAAGAAACTGCCTGACACACAGTCACCCTTCTTTTCAGGGATAGGTCACATTCACTGACTGATCAATGCAGGGAAACAAAGACTCGGCCTCCACATTTCAACTGAGGGCCACCCTGAAAGGCCACCCCCGGTTCCGCGATCTTGTAGGCCCAGCCAAAGCCTTCACTGGAGCTGCCCTACAGCTTGGTCCCTCCTCTGCCTGGTCCTACTTCAGCTCCTGCCTGCAGGAATGGATCTCATGAGCTCTTACTTTCAGATTCTGCTCACCAGGGACCCCAACAAGGGGGGCAGACATGGTCCAAAAGGGTAGGCACTGGGGTGTAATTCTCATAAAACCACCTTCATGACGCAGGCCCAGCAGAAAAACAAGCTGGATGATTCTCTGTTGGATGAGTCCCTGCCCATTAGCAATGAAAGGCTATCACTGTGGTAGGGGAACACAGACAGCCCTGGGGTGGAAGGCACTGCAGCTGCTACCGTATCCATTGCTGGTAAGCTGGGTGGTGTCCGGGGGCGGGGGGAGTGCATATTAACTGGTGCAAATATATCAGGGGTTTGAGAAAAGCAGAGAAAACAGTAACCATGACAAGAAAAATGGAATTGGGTAGTTATTGCTAAGCTTGATTGACCTTTGGGAAAGATGATGAAAAGCTGATACATCAATCTATTAGCATGAATAAAGAGGTTCTCATCTCTTGTGCTGAGAACCAGGCCAGGCCTTCCTGGTGCGAGTGGCAGAGCTCCAAATGAAAGCAAGTTCTCACCAAGGCAGCACTGGTAGGTCAAGGCAAGACCATGGCTGGGAAGGAATGGGACCCTGGCCTAGAAAATGGAAACATTTGGGTTAATGCTTCCCAATATATTCAGTCTCTGGATTTCCCTGACCCTCTGAGCCTGCACAAGTGGCCTGTGGCTGCCTTTTCAGGGGCCCTTGGCCTATGGCTGCCTTCCAAGGGGCATGTTTGGTCTCTGTTGAAGATGCTTCAGGGTCCTCTCCTCACGCACACACGTGCCTCCCTCAGGATCTCAGGAAGGCTCCCACCTTCCTCTCTGGGTTCCAGACCACAGCTTAGGTTAAACCACAGCACGCAGTGGCCTGGCATTGCTGGGCTGAAAGGGAGGAGGGCAACTCTCCCTTAAAGACATGGCAGCGTCTGGCAGCAGGTGCAGGCAGGAGTTGTGAGAGCACACCTGGGACTCCAGGCCAGAGCACAAGAGAGTGTCATTTGAGTTAGGCCACGTTGAGCCATTTCCCCCACAACTCTCTTTCATGTCTGATGTCTTCTTGGGATCTGCTTTGTAGAGGGCCCAAACTGACACAGAACTGCACTGACATTCAACTTCTTCCTCTTCCACCCTGCCTTTTGCCTTTCCTTACATGGTCCCGATCCCAAGAGCACTTCTCAGTCTCCCACATGCCAATTTCTTTCCTGGCTCTGCTTCCTGGGAGCCAATTTGCAAGGCCTGTCGCATCTCTCCTGTCTCCTACCTGTTTTCTCCTTTCCCCCAAGCTCTCACAGCTTACTTTAAATTTTCTTCTGGTGTGTTGTTGTCTCTTCCTTGATGTCTTAAAAATGTGCTCTGAGATCTTCGGTGTCACTGTTTTATATCCTTGAGTTCATGGAGAAAGGTTAATTCACAGCTTCCTTTACTTCTGGTATGTATCATCTGCCTGCCTTTACTGGTTATCACTGTTCTCTTTCTGGAGGAATATTGTTCATGTTAATGAGGACAGTTCTGCCTGGATTAGCTATTTCCTATGAACTGTATGGGGAAATGCCAGATGCGGGGGTGTATGTGGGGGACAGTGGCTTGAACTCAGAGGTGTCATCTGGAAGGACTGGCTCAAGAGCCCAGGGTCCTCTGCACAGGAACCTAGTGTCTGCTCGACAATTTCAGCCGGCCCTTCTGCGGAAAGCAGGCCTACATGATTTGCAGCAAAGCCATGGATATCTGGGGCCATACTAAGCTGGCTCCCACATGCTTTGCCAAAAGACTGGGTATTGTGATGGCTTCCTACCTGCCTGGCTCACCTGTGATGCTGGGCATGGATGCCCCTGGCTATTACCTTAAAATGGATCCCTTAGGGTTGTTCTGCCTTTTATGGAAAACTGTGGACTGGAAAGAGTCATGCAGCTACATATGCTTTTTGGTGCCCTGTCTCAGTTTGATCCAAAATTTATTATATTCAGTCACTATCTTTTATAACTTATGGGTTTTGCCTATTTCATTTTTAATGAAAATAGTTTTTACTTCTCTATTGCTCATTCTTTTTATTGTTTTAAGTTGGCCACTGGAGAAAGAAGTAGATTCGATTGGACTAGAATCCTAAATGAAGTTTTCTTAAAATACTTTTTATTCTTTAAAAAAATCCAATTTACTTTAACACGTCAACCACATACTGGTAGATTTGTAATATTTTAATTAAATAAATGAGTAATCCCAATGACAAGAGACACAGATAAAGGAGAAAGGTACTAAGGCATGCAAACATAGACATCTTTCTCTTAATCATGAATTAGAAATTCAGATTTGAAAAAGAAAAAAGATCAGTCTGGGATTGCCTTAGAGAGACGGAACTGGTTAAAAACTCAAATGGGCATGATTGTGCTCATAGTTTTCTACGCTGCTCATAAAACCTGCCTTCAAGAAGCGGTGATGATTCAGGCCTGGAGGAAAAACAAGCGACGCAATGGCGTGTGCACTCCCCCACGCATGAAGTCATCACATTGCGTGGCAGGCTGAACATCTGCCACAGAAACTCGGTGTTGGTTGCAGCACAGCGTGCCACAAAAACATTCTTTGTTTCTCTCCGACCCTTGTTCTCACTTTGTGAGGGGAAGATTGGCTCACACGATGAGAACTCTTCTGAAGTAATTTCACTGAAGACATTTAACCCAATGTCTCTGCAAGCGACGTCATGTAATTCAGCATCTATGTCTGAGCTGGTGCCGCGGGGGCGGGGAGTGACCAAGCACATGTGTCACGTGACTTCTCTAGTCTTACGGAGCAGCCACATGCCAGGTCAGGACCAGCCCAGGCACCAGTAGTTCTTCTGGACTTTCACTATCAAAATGACCACTAACAAAGGAAGAATGATGATGGTGACTCATATCAGACTCACTGCCTGGGTTATCAATTAAGAAACAGCTATTCTGTCCAGAAAAGAAGAGGGAAGCAGTTTTTCAGAAATGCAAACCACAAATTTTATGAAAGCCACAATTGCTTTTTATAAGAAGATAGTTAATTCCACTATTCTTTCAAACCCATTGGTAAAACATGTAAAGTGGCACTAAAGTGGGAAAAATTTTACCCTTTTCTGGATTTTGACGTGACCACAAATTAATACAATGCAAATTAAAGAGCAACCCAAAGCTTTCAGTTCTTTATAAGGAATTAGGAAATTTTCCCGTTTAAACTAAAGTGAAACCATGTTCCAATGACAACCCTCCCAGCTGCATAAATGACAAAGTCTTTCCTCACTTGACTCCTGAATTTACCTCTTGTAATATGCTGAATGATGGCCACACAAAGATATAATGTCCTAATCCCTAGAAGAACCTGTTAACGTTACTTTATAAAAAAAAAAAAAAAAAGATTTTTGCACATGTGATTAAGTTAAGATTTTTGACGTGAAGAAGTTATCCTAGATTCACTGGGTGAGCCCTCAATGCCACTGTAACAGTCCTTGGAGGGCAGAGGGAGATGACACACCCACAGAAGAGGAGAAGGCATTGTGAAGGTGAAGGTGGAGATCAGAGTGACGCGGCCACAAGCAAAGGACCCTGGCAGCACCACAAGTTGGCAGGGAACAAATTCTCCTAGAGTCTCCAGAGGGGGTGTGTAGCCCTGCTGTTACCTTGATTTCAGCTCATAGAAACTGATTTTGAATTTCTAGACTGCTGAACTGTGAAAGAATAAATTCCTATTGTCTTAAGATACCAAGTTTGTGGCAATCTGCTATGATAACAACAGAAAAATGAAAAAAAAACCTTATTTCTATGTAAATATGGTATCGTTTTATGATTTCATCCTCTCCTATCACTTAGTTAAATCATGAATATCACAAAAAATTAAAGCATAAAACATAAAATATTTTCTAGTTTTGAGTATTTTATCATCTAAGTATTACAGAAGCACTTTTCTTTAGGTAAGTGCACATTAAAAACTGGCCTGGGACCATATGGTGTCAACATAGATTTCCTGGTTTTGATAGTATACTCTAGTTACGCAAGTTGTCACCACTGGGGGATACTGGGGAAGTGCGCACAGGACTTTTATGTACTGTTTTTGCAATTTCTTGTGAGTTCATGCTTATTTCCAAAGAAGAAGTTAGAAACAAAAACCTATCCTTTGTTTTAACATCAGTCACTGGTTGATTGTTGGTAGTTTCAGAGTTGAGCAAGTGAAAAAAACTAACGGTCCATTTGCTTTTCTTTTCAAGGAAAAATATTCAAATCAAAAGTTTATAAAGTGATAGAAGATTTAATATCTAGGTTTTCTAGAAGCAAAAGCAGAGAGTGTGCAGGAGAGAGCTGATTGCTAGGTGGCCATGTGCAGGGCGTAGGGTGCAGTGCATTCACTCCTCTTTCTGTTGGCTCAGATACGCAGCATCTTGGTGGTTAATAACAGCATCATTTTCACAAGCTAGAAGCTGGTGCAGCAGAACAAAGCAAATCCAGCTCCAACATGTTCTTGCCTTTTTATCCAGAATGACAGGTGCCTTTCCTGGAAGTGACAGTAGAAAGGGTCTAGTGGTGAGATCATCAGGGCCTTCAGATAAAGAGGTTGCAAACAGATGCCACACTAGATAACAAAATAAGAAACTCTGTTATCACCAGTCCCCAAGAGCAGTGATACTCCTGAGCTTTACAGGGATAAAGCATACGTGGAAATAACTTGTCATCCCTCTTCTGCCTTCCCCCCAATTTTGTCAGTGTTCGGCCAAAGAGCTCAATGACTATGTGACCTCTTAACATTTTGGTGAAACAATAGCTCATGGTTGGAGAAATGATGGCACCCACAAAATAAAGCAACCCAACATTTCTTCTCATGGCTCATTTTTAGTTACTATACTCACTCATTCAACAAGTATTTTTTATATTCTAGACATGGTTTTTGGCATCTGGTATGTATCCGTGAACAAAACTGAGAAAAACTCTTGCTTTTTGGAGCACACATTCAAGTAGAGGAAAACAAACAAAAATAAAAAGCATAATAAATAAGCTACACTTTTATATAAGTTAGTGAGGGAAGAGCATATTAACAAGATGATTTTGGGCTTGGCGCCTGTGGCTCAAGCAGCGAGGGCACCAGCGACATACACCTAAGGTGGCAGGTTCGAATCCCCAGCCCAGGCCCGCCAAACAATAATGATGGCTGCAACCAAAAAATGGCCAGGCGTTGTGGCGGGCGCCTGTAGTCCCAGCTACTTGGGAGGCTGAGGCAGGAGACTCTCTTGAGCCCAGGAGTTGGAGGTTGCTGTGAGCATGATGCCATGGCACTCTACCCAAGGGGATAGCTTGAGGCTCTGTCTCAAAAAAAAAAAAAAAAAAAACAAGATGATTTTGGAACAGCCCTTAAAAGGGTGAGTAAGTGAGTTGTGAACATATAGAAAGCAAAGAGACTTTTGTTCTAGAGCCTGTGAGGGAGGATGGGATCTTTTGCATGAATGGTAAAGCTGGTTTTAAGTATGAGCACCAGCTCTCAAACTTTAATGTGTATCAGAAAAATATGAAAGGCTTGTTAACATACAGATTGCTGAGCCTAGATCTTCTTTAGTGCTGAAGTTTGGCAAATCTTTTCCTCAAGGAGGAACAATGTAATCAGAAAAAAATTTTTCAGAAATCACCTTTTCAACATTCTAGGCTTAAACCAAAGGCATATAACAAATTGAGAAGGGTTTATTCAGGAAAACTACAGGGCCAGGTACGAATGGTCAGAATTTGCAGCACTTTTGCCTGGGGCAGAGCCTACTGCCCAGCTCTGTCAGTGCAATAGGCTTTGCTGCCAAAGGGTGATGACTTGACTTGGAGTGGAGAACGGGAATACCTCTGTGCCTCTGAATATTGTTGGAAACAATAGCCCAGTGGTAAAGGAAGGAGGAATAAAGCACTGGAGTGAGCCTGAGGTTATGATTCTTCTTGGCTGACCATGAAAATATACTGACCTATAGGAAGCAAAAAAGAATGAAAGAAAAGAAAAAAAAAAGAAAGAAACAATTATGGATATTGATAAAAAAATGTCACAGAATAGGTTCAGATAAATTGCCAAAAACAGACAGACAAATAAAGAGTAACAACTCTTGAGATGTGGTAGGGGAATAATTGGATTTAGCAGAAAAAAACTTTGAGAAAGCTATTATAAATATATTGAAAGAACTTAAAAAGAAAAGAATAAAGGAAATAAGTAAACATAGAACAGCAACAAAATAAACAAACAAACAGAACTTTGGGTACTCCCCCCACACACACACGCACTATCAAATGCACCTGGTTTATATATGCAATAGAAGTTCCAGAAGGAGAGAAAAAAAACGAGGGAGGCAGAAAGAATATTTAAAGAGAAAATGACCCCGAAATTCCAAAATTTGGTTTGAAAAATCATTAATCTACATATCCAAAAATCTCAAGGAACTTGAAGTAGGATAAAGACTAGGATGCATACCTAAATACCTCATGGGTCAAACTGTTGAAAGACAAAAAATTGTCCTGAATGCAACAAGAGAAAAATGACTCATCACACAAAAGGAAAATCAACATAATTAAAAGTTGACAGGAATAATGCAGATCACAAGTCAATTAAATGGCATCTTCAAAGTGCTGTAAAAAAGGTATAGGAAAAATCAACAAAGAATTCAATATCCAGAAAAGTTATCTTTAAAATTAAGGCAAAATATAGTCATTCTCAGACAAACAAAAGCTAAGAGAACTCATTGCTAGCAAACCTATCTCGCAAGAAATACTCAAGAATCCTTCAGGGTGGATTCACAGTAACTCAAATCCATATGTGAAAATATCACCAGGCCTAATGGTTCACACATGTAATCCTACTCTGGAAGACTGAAGTGAGAGTATTGCTTGAGCTCAGGAGTTTGAGACCAGTGTGAAGCGGGTTTGAATCCCCAGCCCGGACCCGCCAAACAACAATGACGACTGCAACCAAAAAAAAAAAAAAAAGTTGGGCGTTGTGGCGGGCGCCTGTGGTCCCAGCTACTTGGGAGGCAGTGGCAAGAGACTCGCTTCAGCCCAGGAGTTGGAGGTTGCTGTGAGCTGTAATGCCACGGCACTCTACCCAGGGGGACAGCTTGAGGCTCTGTCTCAGGAAAAAAAAAAAAAAAAGAGCAGAAACCCCTTCTCTACTAAAAATAGAAAAATTAGCCAGGCATCACAGCATGTGCCTATAGTCCCAGCTGCTTGTGCACCTGTTGTTACAACTACTTGGGAGGGTGAGTCAGGTGGATTACTTGAGCCCAGGAGTTTGAGGTTTTAGTGAGCTATGATCACACCATGGCACTCTGGCCTGGGCAACAAAGTGAGACTCTATCACAACCCTTCCCCCCAAAACCAAAGCCACTGGGAAAAATATGTTGGTAAGTGTGACAAATTAAATATTTTTCTGTTTTCTCTAACTTAAAAGATGTAAGATTGCATAAAACTATAATTATAAAATTACATTTGGGGGCTTTTATAAATATATCATACATATGACAATAGCACAAAAAACTTACCTTAGAACAAAGTTTCTTTATTTTATGGAATAGACATTATGTAACTCTAGAGTGTATTGTAGTAACTTAAGGTACATATTATAAAATTGAAAGCATACACTAAGAAAATAATTCAAATAATACAACAAAAAGGAAATGATACCTAGAAATATCAATTTAACATAAAGGATAGTAAAAGAGGGAGCAAAAAAAAAAAAAAGAACCTAACCCACATAGGAAACAAGTGGGAAAATGGAAGACAATTACAATCACAATTACAACAACAATTACATTAAATATGAATGGCTTAAAGAGTCCGATCAAAAGGTGAAGATTATCAGACTCCATAAAAAAAAAGATCCAATCATATGCTTTTTACAAGAGACATACAATAGATTCAAAACACAGTTTCAGAGTAAAACTATGAAAGATACACCATGCAAACAGTAACCATAAAGGGTCTAAGTAGCTATACTTATATTACACAAAATGGATTTTAAAAAATTATTAGAGATAGTAAAGAACATTTTCTAATGATAAAATGATCAAGGTACCAAGAAGATACAATTATAAATAAATACACCTTTAACAAAAGAGTCCTCATAACTGTGAGGCAAAACCTGACAAAATTGAAAGAAAAATAATTAATTGAGCATAGTAAAGGATGTCAATAATCCTCTCTCATTAATTGACTTAAATTATATATAAAATTAGTAAGAATAGAGAGGATTTGAACAGCAGTATCAGTCAACTAGTTATAACTGGCATATATGAAACATTCCACCTAATGACAACAGACTACATATTTTTTCAAGTGTTCAATGAACATTAACCGGAATAGAAATATGCTGGGTCATAAAGTGAATGTCCATAAATTTAAAAGGCTTTCAATCATGTAAAGTATGTTCTTCAACCATAGTACATTAAATTAGAAATCAAGATTAAAAACAAATTCGTAAAGTCCCCAAATACTTGAATTAAATAATACATTTCTAAAAAAACTGTAGGTTAAAAAAGAAATCACAATAGATATTAGAAAATATTTTGAACTAAATGAAAATAAAAACATATCAAAATCTATGAGATGCAAAAAAGCAGAGATTAGAGTGTAATTTCTTGCTTTAAGATCTTGTATCAGCAAAGAAGAAATAGCTTAAATCAGTAACCTAAGCTTTCTTCTTAAAAAACTAGAAAATAAAAAAACAACTAGAGACTAAAAAGGAAAACTAATTACAAAAAAACAGAAGGAAGGAAATACCAAAGATCAGCATGAGATATTTATGATTTTATGTATATGAAATGTCTAGAAAAGGTCACTCTAGAGATAGATAAGAGATTAGTGATTACCTAGGGCAGAAAGAGGGGGATTGTAGGGATTAATAGTAAAGGTGCATGAGGGATTTTTTGGGTGATGAAAATATTCTAAAATTGATTTATGGTAATGATTTCTATATTAGAATTCTCGAAAACAAAAACAATAACAAAAAATACAACTGTAAGGGAAAAACAAAAACAGAGAGATAAAAGGAGGGGTTGTTACTAGTAATTAGCTCATGTGATTATGGAGACTGGGAAATCCCAGGATCCGTGATTGACTGGAAAGGTAATGGTGTAGCTCCAGTCCACATCTAGAGGCCTGAGAACCCAGAGAGCCAATTCTATAAGTTCCAGTCTGAAAGAAGAGACATTTCAGTTTAAGTCCAAAGGAAGGAAAAAAGAAAAAGATCAATTTTCCAGCTCAGTCAGATAGGCAGGAGTTCTCTATTATGCAGCCCCTTTTTACTAGTTTAGGCCTTTGATTGATTGATTATATGAAGCCCACCTCATTCAGGGGCAATCTGCTTTATGCCGTCTACTGATTCAAATGTTATATCAAGAAACACTCTCTTAGACACACCCAGAATATTCTCTGAGAAAATGACCGAGCACCTTATAACCAAGTCCAGTTGACACATAAAATTAGCCACCACAATTGCACGACTTGGTAAATTTATTAATTCCAATTCACTGGAATTAATACCAATTAATACCAATTCACTGAATTGCACATTTGAAACTTTTGGTTAATACAACATGTAAAATATGTCTCAATAAATTTATTAATAAAAAAGAAATAGAGACAAAAATAGAGACATAGACATTTGGAATCGAATAGAAAACCAGGAAATGAAACTAACATCTTACAACCACCTAATCTTCGATAAACCAGACAAGAGTATACACTAGGGGAAAGACTCCTTATTCAATAAATGGTGCCAGGAGAACTGGATATCCACATATAAAAAACTGAAATTGGAGCTGCACCTCTCTCCACTCACAAAAATTGATTCAAGATAGATAAATGACCTAAATTTAAGGCGTGAAATGATAAAAATCCTCAAGGAAAGTATAGGAAAAACACTGAATAATATCAGCCTGGGGAAAGACTTTATGAAGAAGACGGCCTTGGCTATTGCAATAACAACCAATATGAACAAATGGGACTTAATTAAACTGAAAAGCTTCTGTACAGCTAAGGAGACCACAGCCAAAGCAAATAGACCACCTACACACTGGGAAAAAATATTTGCATATTCTGAATTGGACAAAAACTCAATAACTAGGATCTATAGAGAACTTAAATTAATCCACATGAAAAAAGCCAATAAGCCCATATATCAATGGAGAAGAGAAATGAACAGAACCTTCTCTCAAGAATACAGATGAATAGCTAGCAAACATATGAAAAAATGCTCATCATCCTTAATTATTAGAGAAATGCAAATCAAAACTACCCTGAGATATCATCTAACCTAAGGTGACCAGATTTTAACTTTGGTAAAGCAGGACACCATTGATTGGGGGTGGGGCAGGGGTGGGGTGGGGATGGGACAGAAGAGGGGTGTGTTCTTTATTAAAAATTTGGTCTATATGGAGCAACAAAAATTTTCATAGAACACAAAAATAGTGTTGTAATTTTTTTTTAAATTTCAACATAAGTACAATTTACAAATATAATACATTAAAAAAAATTATGTATAGGGTGGCGCCCGTGTCTCAAAGGAGTAGAGCACTGGTCCACCTGGGGGACCTTGCCCAGGAGGGGAGTAGGGAGTTTACATTAGCCTTTTCATTTCCACATGAAGTTACATTTTCAGCGGCTGTATATTCCCTTCCCATTGTCTTGCCCTTCCCTAGATTGTCGTGCATTCTTTCCAAATATCCAAAAATTGGGACTTTTTAAAAATGCCACGGGATGCAGGACAAATTGTTAAAAATTGGGACTGTCCCACCAAAAGTGGGACGTCTGGTCACCTTAATCTAACCCCGGTGAGAATGGCCCACATCACAAAATCTCAAAACTGCAGATGCTGGTGCGGATGTGGAGAGAAAGGAACACTTTTACACTCCTGGTGGGACTGTGAACTAATACAACTTTTTTGGTAGGAAGTATGGAGAACCCTCCAAGAACTCAAGCTAGACCTCCTATCTGATCCTGCAATCCCATTATTGGGCATCTATCCAGAAGGAAAAAAAACTTTTTATCCTTCTAGGACACTTGCACTAGACTGTTTATTGCAGCTCAATTTACAATGGCCAAAATGTGGAAATAGCCTAAATGCCCCCCAACCCAGGAATGAATTAACAAACTGTGGTACATGTATACCATGGAATACTATTCAGCCATTACAAAAATGGGGACTTTACAGCATTTTTATTAACCTGGATGGAAGTGGAACACATTATTCTTAGTAAAGCATCACAAGAATGGAGAAGCATGAATCCTATGTATTCAATTTTGATTTGATGACAATTAATGACATTTAATGACACAATGGGGAAAAAAGAAAAACAACACAGAATTTCAATAAAACGAAAGGTTATTTTTTTAAAAGATCAAAACTAAATTGACAAATCTTTAACAAGATTGATCAGGAATAAAAGAGAGAAGGCACAAATTAACAAAATCAAGAATGAAAGATAGAACATATCTATCAACTGTGATGGGCTGAATAATGCATGTATTACATCAAGATAATTCATGTCCTAATTGCCAAAATCTGTTAATGTTACCTTATGGCAAAAGAAAATATTAGATGTAATTAGGTTATGGATCTTGAGATGGGGAAATTATTCTGAATTATATAGTTGAACTGTGAGGTAGTAACAAATGTCCTTATAATGAGGGAGGCAAGACGATCAAAGGTGAAAGAAGGAAACTGAAGCAAAAGATTGAAGTGACACCATTTGATGATGGAGGAAGAAGTACATGTGGCCTCTAGTAGCTAGAAAAAGCAGAAGAAATGCTGGTCTGCTGACCTCTTCATTTTAGACTTCTGACTTTTTGAATATAAGACAATACATTTGTGTCCTTGTGAGCCACTAAGTTTACAATAATTTGTTATAGCAACAGAGAAGGAAAGTAATGTACTGAGACTGAAAAATCAGGATCATGAGGTAATAGTATAGACTATTTTTCTGTAAATTATTAGACGACTTAGATAAAAACCACAAATGACTAAACCTGATTCAAGAAGAGAAAGTAAGATTGAACAAACTATAAAAGTAAAAAAATGAGCTAGTAATTGTGGTAGTATGATATCTATGTTTTTGTCCACGGTTCCTAGCTCACAACTACCTTAGCCCTTGTTACAATGTTTACGTGCTTTAGGTCTTAAAAGCAGGCCTCAGAAAACACATGCTCTCTCCCTGACCTTCTCTCGCTCTCCTTTCACCTGCTTTTTTTCTCCCCAAGGCAGGAATCTTTCCCCACCTTTCTGTCTTAGACCTGTCCAGAAAGAAATTCTCTGACCTGCCTTGTCTGATTGTAGGTCACAAGACCCCATGGTAGAAGAGGTCCTGCCCCATGCCCTGGGGGAAGGAATGCTGCTAAGAGAGGCCACAATGCATCTGAACACACAGGCCTTGCAGGGTTTCCCCACTCAGTTGATTAATGTTACACCTTACCTTTTTGGTCCAATCACATTTCTACCTGGTTGCCAACCATACCTCTCCAATGACGTCTACACAAAAGTCCCAGGAGGATGTAGTTCATGGAGCTTCCAGCTGAACACATGGAGGTTCCTGATGGGTGGCATGTCTGGGGAGGGCATAGAACCTCTGACTCCTTCCCCACACCTCACATCTCTTATCCATATCCTTTGTAATAAACCAGTGAACCTGAGTGTTTCCCTGTAACCTGTGAGCCATTCAAGCAAATTATTTGAACCCAAGGAGAAGGTCACAGGAGCCCTACTTTATGGCTATAAAATGTATTTTTCCACAGTAATTAAAAATATTTCCATGGATAGTGACATGAGGAAGATGGTGGGATAGAAAATTTCAGGCACTTTATTCCTCCAAAAAAGCATTAAAAAACAACTAGAGGCTGAGCTCAGTGCCTCACACTTGTATTCCCTGCACTTTGGGAGGCTGAAGTAGGAGGATTACATGAGACCAGGACATTGAGACCATCCTGGGCAACATAGTGAGACCCCATCTCTGCAAAAAAAAAAAAAAAAAAAGAAGAAGAAGAAGAAGAAGAAAGAAAGAAAGAAAAGAAAATTGCCTAGGCGTGGTGGGATGCACTTATAGTCCCAATTACTTAGGAGGGTGAAGTGGGAAGATCAATTGAGCCCAGGAGTTTGAGGCTGCAGTGAACTATGATAACACCACTGCACTCTAGTCTGGGTATCAGAGTGAGACTATTTCAAAAAACTAAAAAGAAAACAAAACCCCCAAAACAAAAACTGGAGAGTAAACAAAATAACTTTGGAGAAGCTCTGAAAGCCAGTCAAAGTTCTACAGAACCATGTGAAAATTTAGTCAAGAAAGACCATATTTGACATGGTGGAGAACCTCATGGCACCTTATCTTGCCCTGATCCTATCTACTCTTTCATTAGCATATTGTAGTCTACAGGGAGCAGCCCAATTCCTGGTTCCTTTCCTTGGGCCAGAAGAGGCAGAGCAGAACTTATTGAAACTTTCTACTTTATCTATGAGCCGTACAGGGACAATCACATGCAAAAGCCTAGGCAGGACATATGCTCAGAAAAGAACTTAAGCCTTGTCCTCAGGCAGATATCAAGACCCATTGCACACCTTGCTAATGAGTGAAGGTCTTCTCTACCAGTCTGCAGATATTGGGAGAGGTGATTGTTTCTTAATTCTTAAAAGAAGATCATAAGATGTAAAACATGGAAAAACTTAGCACATTCAAAGGAACTAAATAAATTTCCAAGAATGATCCCTGAAGAAACATTGACATTGTGTTTACTTACTAGACAAGCCTATCCAACAATTGTCTTAAATATGGTCAAAGAGTTAAGGGAAAACACGGATAAAGAACTAAAGGAGAGGGGAGGGGCAAGATGGCTGACAGGCACCAGCCTCTGACAGAAGCTTCTGTCCAGAGGGAAGAATAATGTCCAGAAAATACCCAATAAAGTTGAAGATTGGGAGCCCAGCCAAGAGAGAAGCATGATATCTGCAGGACACCTCTGCTGAGGCAACTTGAGACTCCAAGAAAGCAATTTACAGGTACATAATACATCCCAAAGGAAAAGTGTCCATCCACTCCCCCAAGAAAGTTGTGGTTTTCTTTTTGTTTTCTCTTCGTCTGCTCCTGTAAGTTTTATACAGGTGTGCGGTGAACTGAGGGCCTATTATCTCACCCCACGTGTGAAAACCACAGGAAGGGGGGGTCTACTCCCCTAGAGGGACCCTGCTGAGATTCTAAACACTCTCTTTCCTGGCAGAAAAACCAAACAAACATTTTCACTGCCATTTTGACCCTTGCCTACAGAGACAGTGAGGGGGGGGCACAAGAGCAGCATCCCCTACCCCTGCAAGACCAAGCGCCCAGTCCTGGTACTACAGCTAGAGACCTGCTAGACCCATGTGCATTCTGCAGGCAGTGGTGTACGAGTCCCCCATTCCAGGCACCCACACAGGAGGCCCCAGAACTTCTTACTAGAGCCACGGGCGCCACACAGAGGGTGGTGGAGGAGTCCCCTGCTCCACATGGGCCCAGAACTGCTTGCTAGAGCCACGCACACATCATGCGGGTAAAGGCAGAGGAGTTCCCTGCTCCGGGCACCTGTGCCAGGTGGACCCAGAACTGCCAGAGCTGTACACTCCCAGCATCCCTGGCCAGCCACCTGAGAACTACAAGAGGACTGTCAGTTGAGAAGGAAGCATACTAGAATGGCAGTACCCCAAGGTGAAGAGCAGCAGCCACAGCAGTGGGAACAACAAGGCTCACACCCCTGAGGCTCTTCCAAACAGACACGCTCTGCCTCTCTGGGCAACCAGAGGAAGCTGGCATCTTCTCCATTGGTAGCCACTGACTGAATGGTTCTGGCACGGTCTCCACACAGTGTAAATTCAGCATGGGGCAGAATCAGAGGAAAACTCTGGTAATTTGAATAACCAGAGTAGATCAACTCCCCCAAGGAAGGATGAGCAGATGCAATTGAAGATCCCATCCATAAATAGATGGCTGAGATGTCAGAAATCGAGTTCAGAATTTGGATAGCAAATAAGATTAACAGAATGGAAGAAAGAAGGGACTTAGAATTTCAAGAAATTATTCAAAAGATGTCTCAAGAATTCAACAATTTCAAAGATAAAATGACCAAAGATTTTGAAACACTGAGGCAAGAGGTTGTAGCCCTCAACGATCTGAAAAATATGGTAGAATCCCTCAGTAACAGAATGGACCTGGCAGAAGAAAGGATCTCTGACACTGAAGACAAAGCTTCTGAACATGCCCAAATGTGCAAGGATGAAGAGAAAAGGAGAGCAAAAACGAATCACTCTCTCAGAGAGCTCTGGGATAATTCAAAGAAAACTAATATTCATCTTATAGGAATCCCTAAAGGTGATGAAGTGGCTTCACAAAGCACAGAGTCTCTACTTCATGAAATTATGAAAGGGAACTTTCCAGACATGCCAAGAGATTCTGAAATCCCCATAGCAGACAGTTTCAGAACCCCAGCACGACTCAACCTGAACAAGACATCCCCCAGGCACATCATAATTACCTTCACTAAAGTTAATATGAAAGGGAAAATTCTGAAAGCAGCTACATGTAAGAAAACCATAACCCACAAGGGGAAGAATATGAGAGTGACTGCAGATCTCTCTGCTGAAATCTTTCAGGTGGTGGTCATCGACTTTTAACCTCCTAAAATGAAATAACTTTCAACCAAGGATCCTGTATCCAGCTAAACTGAGTTTCATTTATGATGGAGAAATTAAATACTTTAATGACATTCACATGTTAAAGAAATCTGCTATAACTAAACCAGCCCTCCAGGATATTCTCAGACCTATCCTCCATAATGACCAGTGTAATCCTCCACCACATAAGTAAACTCACACAGAAAATTTTGATCAGATTCCAACTTCCACAGTGGCGAAGAATTAAATATGCCCACTGGACTTTCGAAAAACTCAATACCCCAAATTATACCAGGTTTATCAATATTCTCAATCAATGTGAATGGCTTAAATCACCCTCTAAAGAGGCACAGGCTGGCTGACTGGATACAAAAACTCAGGCCAGATATTTGTTGCATTAAGAATCCCATCTTAACCTAAAACTCAGGGTGAAGGTATGGTCATCTATATTCCAGGCAAATGGAAATCAGAAAAAAGCAGGTGTTGCAATTTTATTCACAGATACAAGAGGCTTTAATCCAACACAAGTAATCAAGGATAAAGATGGACACTTTATATCTGTTAAGGTAATACTCAATACAAGAGATTTCAATCATCAATATTTATGCACCCAACCAGAATGCACCTCAATTTATAAGAGATACTCTAATAGACATAAGCAACTTGATTTCTGCCAGCTCCATCATAGTTGGAGATTTTAATAGTCCTTTGGCAGTGTTGGATAGATCCTCCAACAAGAAGCTTAGCAAAGAAATTTTAGATTTAAACTTAACCATTCAGGATTTGGATTTAACGGATATCTACAGAACATTTCATCCTAACAAAACTGAATACACATTTTTCTCATCAGCCTATGGAATATACTCCAAAATGGACCACATTTTAGGTCACAAGTTTAACCTCAACAAATTTAAAAGAATAGAAATTATTCCTTGCATCTTCTCAGATCATCATGGAATAAAAGTTGAACTCAGTAACAACAGGAATCTGCAGACTCATACAAAAACATGGAAGCTAAATAACCTTATGCTAAATGATAGATGGGTCAGAGACGAGATCCAGAAAGAAATTACCAAATTTTTGGAGCAAAATGATAATGAAGATATGAGTTACCAGAATCTCTGGGATACTGCAAAGGCAGTCCTATGAGGGAAATTTATAGCACTGCAAGCCTTCCTCAAGAAAATGGAAAGAGAGGTAGTTAACAACTTAATGGGACATCTCAAGCAACTGGAAAAGGAAGAACACTCTAATCTAAAACCCAGCAGAAGAAAAGAAATAACCAAAATTAGAGCAGAATTAAATGAAATTGAAAAGAAAATGATTATACAACAGATCAATAAACCAAAAAGTTGGTTTTTTGAAAAGGTCAATAAGATAGACAAACCTTTGGCCAACCTAACCAAGAAAAAAGAGTTAAATCTCTAATTTCATCAGTCAGAAATGGTAAAGATGAAATAACAACAAATCAGAAATTCAAAAGATCCTTCATGAATACTACAAGAAACTTTATTCCCAGAAATGTGAAAATCTGAAGGAAATTGACCAATACTTGGAAGCATACCACCTTCCAAGACTTAGCCAGAAGGAAGAGGAAATGTTGAACAGGCCTATATCAAGTTCTAAAATAGCATCAACTATACAAAATCTACCTAAAAAGAAAAGCCCAGGACCAGATGGCTTCACATCAGAATTCTACCAAACCTTTAAAGAGAAACTAGTACCTATACTACTTAACCTTTTCCAAAATATAGAAAAAGACAGACTACTACCCAACACACTTTATGAAGCAAACATCACCTTGATCCTCAAACCAGAAAAAGACCCAACAAAGAAAGAAAATTATAGACCAATATCACTAATGAATATTGATGCAAAGATATTCAACAAGATTCTAACCAACAGAATCCAGCAACACATCAAACAAATTCTACGCCATGACCAAGTGAGTTTTACCCTAGGATCTCAAGGTTGGTTCAACATACGTAAATCTATAAACATAATTTGTCAAATAAACAAATTAAAAAACAAAGACCATATGATTCTCTCAACTGATGCAGAAAAAGCTTTTGATAATATCGAACATCCTTTCATGATCAGAACACTTAAGAAAATTGGCATAGATGGAACATTTCTCAAAAATGATAGAGGCCATCTACAGCAAACCCACAGCCAATATCATACTGAATGAAGTTAAATTGAAATCATTTCCACTCAGATCAGGAACCTGGCAAGGTTGCCCATTGTCTCCATTGCTCTTTAACATTATAATGGAAGTTTTAGCCATGGCAATTAGGGAAGAAAAGGCAATCAAGGGTATCCATATAGGATCAGAAGAGATTAAACTTTCACTCTTTGCAGATGACATGATTGTGCACCTGGAAAATACCAGGGATTCTGCTACAAAACTCTTAGAAGTGATCAAGGAATACAGCAGCATCTCAGGTTACAAAATCAACACTCATAAATCGGTAGCCTTTATATATACCAACAATAGTCAAACTGAAAAAATAGTCAAGAACTCTATTCCATTTACAGTAGTGCCAAAGAAGATGAAATATCTGGGAGTTTACCTAACAAAGGACATGAAAGACCTTTATAAGGAGAACTATGAAACTCTAAAAAAAGAAATAGCTGGGGGGGTGGAGCCAAGATGGTGAACTGCAGCCAGCTTTTTACAGAAGCTCCCGTCCAGAAGGAGGCTGAAAGGACAGAAGCTTAGTGAATTAGCTGATGGTTTGGAGGAGAGACAAGAGAGAAGATTGAAGAGCATACTTCAACCTTGCTGAGGCGAGCTGTGACCCCAAAAATACAACGAAAAGGTACAGAATCCACCACCAAGCGGATGGGAGTCCCCTCCCCCACAACAAGGGCTCGCGCAGTTTACTCCCTGCAAACAAGCGCGCAGAGTTCTAACTTCCTCCCAC
>CAUYTI010106079.1:0-18973 GCA_963575145.1 Galago senegalensis | reverse complement strand
TGTGGTCCCAGCTACTTGGGAAGCGGAGGCAAGAGACTCGCTTGAGCCCAGGAGTTGGAGGTTGCTGTGAGCTGTAATGCCAAGGCACTCTACCCAGGGGGACAGCTTGAGGCTCTGTCTCAAAAAAAAAAAAAAAAAAAGAACATAATCAGAGCTCTATGAAATGAAGATAAAATTAATTTATGGAATACATAATAATTTATGAAATGTGTGTATTCATCTGACATCACCAACTGATCAACAGTTGACTCAGGTATACATAATAACTGATAGCTTGTAAACTTTCAGTCCTATGAAAATCAGAGCTTTGTGATATTTTTAAAGATAAATAGTATGGAGGTTCCTAAAGGAATTTAAATTAAAACTACCATAATAATCCACCAGTCTCTTTTCTGAGTATATACCCAAAGGAAATTAAGTTACCACCTCATAAAGATATCTGTACTGCCATGTTCATCCCAACACTATTCCCACTAACCAAGATAGGTTACAACCAAAGTGTCCTTCAGCGGATAAATGGGTAAAGAAATTGCGATGTATATACAAATGGACTGTTATTCAGCCTTAAGAAAAAAGGAGATTCCGCCATTTATAACAACATGGACAAAGCTAGAAGACACAAATGAAGTAAGCCAGAAGCCAGACAAAGAAAAAAACATACTGCATGATCTCATTTAGATGTGGAATTTTAAAAAAAAAGCACAAGCAGCAACATTGAATATATGGAAGCAATTGAATGGTAGTTACCAAGGGGCAGGGGTGGGTAGGATAGGAGAACAGGAAGATGTAAATCAGGTACTGTGTGTAAAACTCAAAACTGCAGTTACGTAGGATGAGCAGAGAGCTCGAATGTACAACTTGAGGACTGTAGAATAATAGTATAAAGCAAAACTTGCTCAGAGTAGATTTTAGGTACTCTTACCAGAAAAAAAAAGGAAACCATGAGATGATAGATATATTATTTAGGTTGACTCCGGTAATCATTTCACTATGTCCATGTATATCAAAATATGTTGTACACTTTATATGCAATATAGAGAGAGAGATACAAAAAAGTATTTTTCAAGATACATTTACCACAGTAAGAGGATAGAACATAAGTTATAACTTCTAAATAGTAAACATATGGTATGTGGGCCTCCATTTGTGTTGTATTCTTGCCCGGGACCCTTGTTAATGTTAGGGAGTACCCCCTGCCTTATCTAACACTGCCACTTTAATTTACTTTTCCCTGACAATAAGTTTGATCATTTTGCATTTGTGTGGAGGTCATTCTTCTATGTGAATTTGCCTGTTTTTGTCCTGTGCTCATTTTTTTTCTCTTGAGTTCTTTTGTCTTGTTCTTTTTTTTTTTTTTTTTTTCCTGAGACAGCCTCACTCAGTCCCTGGGGTTGAGTGCCCAGGCATCACAGCTCACAGCAACCTCAAACTCCTGGGTTCAAGTGATGCTCTTGTCTCAGCTTCTGAAGTAGATGGGACTATAGGTGCCCAGCTATTTTTTTTAGAGATGGGGTCTCTTGCTCAGGCTGGTCTCCAACTCCTGAGCTCGGACTGGTCTCTAACTCTTCAGCTCAAGCAGTCCACCCACCTCAGCCTCCCAAAATGCTAGGATTACAGGCGTAAGCCACCACACCCGGCCACCTAGATCTTCTTCAAGGATTTTATTTTATGTTTTATATTTAAGTCTTTAGCCTTCTGGAATTAGTTTTTGTGGTGATGGAAAATAGGTTCCTGTTTTCTTCTGGGTAGAATGCTGGATTTTTCTTTCTAGCCCCTCAGATGCCAGACTACATTCGGCTACTACTCAGCCTCTCCATGTGGTCACCTGACCTCAAGCTTTTGTCCAAATCTGGATGTTTTATTTCCCCTTAACACATGTGCCAACAACAAAACAAAAAATGTATTCCTGATAGTCTTCTGCATTTCAATAAACGGTTCTTATATCTTTTTAGTTGCTAAAGCCAAAAGCCTCAGTATCTTTCATGATTTTTCTGTTACGTGCATTCCACCTGCAAATTCTATCAACTCCACCTTCAGAAGGTCCCAGCTCCTGCCTGTGGCTCAGCCACTCAGCTGAAACCACCCTGACAAACCACCGCTCCTCAAGCCTCCGACTGGTCTCCGTTTCTGCTTTTGTCTCCCTCAGTCAACCCCACACCTCAACCAGAGTAATTATTTTCAGATAAAATGTTATAGATGTATAGCATACCTTCACGGTATTGTGAAACCCCATGTACTCACCACCCACCATGTTGCCAGAGACTCCCCTCCTGCCCCCTTCCATTCACTACCTCCCCCAAGGTAGCCATGTAACTGGCTTCTCACACCATAGGAGAATGTTGTCTGGTTTTAGTTTTCTAAATGGAATCACGTGGTATGTGCTTTGCTGGCCTTCCTTCTCTCCGCATAGTATCTCTGAGATCCCTCTATTTGCTACCGTAGTTCATTCTCGTTGCAGTATAGTGTTCCAGTTAACATCCCACAGGTTTTCTACTCTACCTTGGTGTACATTGTGTTTCCAGAAGCAGGCCCTGCTTCTCTGGTTTCACTTTCCATGGTTTCAGTTACCCACAGTCAATATGTTGAGAAAGAGACCACACTCACATAACTTTTACAACAGTATATCATTATAATTGTATATTTCATTATTATAGTTATTAATCTGTCACTGTACCTGATTTATCAAGTAAACTTTATTATAAGTATTTGTATGCAGTATAGAAAAAAAGCAGTGTTTATAGGTTCTGCTATTTGGGGCATCTATGAGGGCTGTGGTCCCCAGGACCCTGCAGTCCAGCCTCCACCCTCCAGGCCTCTGCTGCCGAGTGGGCAGGCGAGCGAAGCTCATCTGTATTTATAGCTTCTCCTATTGCTCGCATCACCGCCTGAGCTCCGCCTCCTGTCATATCAGCAGCAACATTAGATTCTCACAGGAGCTCAGACCCTACTGTGCACTGCCTGTCAGCAATCCAGGCTGCACTCCTCGTGAGACTCCAATGTGTGCTCTGAGGTTGAGCTGAGGTAGGGATGGTAGCAGCACTGGGATCCCCTAATTGTATGAAAACAAGCTCAGGCCTCCCACTGAGCTGTGTCATGGTAAGTTGTATTATTTCATTATATATTATAATGTAATAATAATAGAAATAAAGTACACAGTCAATGTAAGTGTTTGAATCATCGTGAAATCACCCCCCCAACCAAGTCCATGGAAAAAATTTCTTCTATGAAACTGGTTCCTGGTGCCAAAAAGGATGGGTACTGCTGCACTAGGGGTCTTGGGAGGTGTCCCCTGCAGATGACAGGGGCCTACTGCATTACACATACTGCTGTGAACATGTGTGTATGCTGGTTTTGGTGAGCATGTGTTCACATTTCTCATGGACAGAATACAGGTGTGCATATGTTCCACCTCAGTAGACGCAGCCAAGTGGCTTCCCAAAGGGGCTGCGCCAGTTGACAGTAGTTTACACTCACTGCAATATTGAATGAGAATTTCGGTTCCTGCACGTCCTTGCCAACACTTGATATGTCTTTTTCGTTTTAGCTACTCAGAAAGTATCAGTGTAGTGGTCATAATGAGGTTTTTGTTGTTGTTTTGAGACAGAGTTTCAGTATGTCACCCTTGGTAGAGTGCCATGGCATCACAGCTCACAGCAACCTCTAACTCTTGGGCTTAAGCGATTCTCTTGCCTCAGGCTCCCAAGTAGCTGGAACTACAGGCACCCATCACAACACCCAGCTATTTTTTTGTTGCAGTTGTCATTGTCGTTCAGCTGGCCTGGGCCAGGTTCAAACCTGCCAGCCTCAACGCATGTGGCTGGCACCGTAACCACTGTGCTACAGGAGCCAAGCCAAGAATGAGTATTTTTTTAAAGTTCGACTCGGATTATAACACTTCTCAGCTCAAACTTCCCAGTGTCCTATCATCTCATTCAGAATAAAAGCCTTTACAGTGGCCTTTAAAAATTGGATGATCAGGCTCGGCGCCTGTGGCTCAAGCAGCTAAGGTGCCAGCCACATACACCTAAGGTGGCGGGTTTGAATCCCCAGCCTGGGCCCACCAAACAACAATGATGGCTGCAACCAAAAAATAGCCGGGCGTTGCGGCGGGTGCCTGTGGTCCCAGCTACTTGGGAGGCGGAGGCAGGAGACTCGCTTGAGCCCAGGAGTTGGAGGTTGCTGTGAGCGTGATGCCACGGCACTCTACCCAGGGGGACAGCTTGAGGCTCTGTCTCAAAACAATAAAAAATTGGATGATCATATGGTTACCATTCACCTAGAACTTGATTTTGAGTGTAAAGGGGTACTTTGACTAACTAAGCCGTGACAGCAGGCGCAGAGGCAGTGTGTTGGGCCCCCGCTGCATCTGCACATGCACTTCTCCCTTTCCTCTCCTGGCGGCAGCTGCAGAATCCAGGGTGGGCCGAGGGACCCAAAGGATCTTGAGTGTGCACACTGAAGTTTGAGATGTGCTCTGTTATTTTTATCCCCAGTTTGTAGATGGGGACAATGAGACAGAGAATATAACTTCACTTAAGGTCACACAGCTAGAAGATGGTGATGTTGGGATTGGAATGGACAGCGAGCCGTCTGCCTGGAGCTGCCACGTGCAGCAGGGAGACAGCAGGCTGTGCCACGGCCTCAGATCTTGGAAGTTGGGGGTAAAGGGGACCCCATGTGCCATTAACAACCTGCAACATGGGCCTGTAAGTGTTTTTAAGCTACGTTATTGGTTGTGGGGGTATTTCTCATCTCTAGCCTGTCACTTTTTTCTGTTTATTTTTGACAGAAACTTGGGAACTGTGGGTGCTGTTGCCTTGGACTGCAAAGGAAACGTAGCTTACGCCACCTCTACAGGGGGCATCACAAATAAAATGGTTGGCCGAGTTGGAGACACACCATGTATTGGTAGGACCGGGGACAGCTCCTGCCCCTTCCCCTTCCTTCCCTGTCACCGGGTTCTCTGCCCTCTCTGTTCTCTGCCCTCTCTGTTCTCTGCCCTGCTCTTCTTTTCTTTCTGCATTTCCTTTCTCCTCTTGGCGGCAGCTTAAGCACTTCCAGGAATGGCAATGGGGCTGTTCAGGGTTCTGCTTTGCAAGGGCGTTTTTCCTAGATTGTGTGTCTTGGGGGACGGCTTGGGGAGGGAAATGGAAGTGGGAGGCTAACATTGCACCCACGCTGCCCCGTAGTGCCTCTGTTTTCTCTTCAGCCCCAGAGTCAGGAACTACAGACTTAACTCAACAGAGGGTAAAGTACGTGCAAGCTCTTCCCAGGCATGGGCTCAAATTAACGATCCAAGAAAGCTGAAAATTTAAACTTTCTTTTTTTTTTTTTTTTTTTTTTTTAGACAGAGCCTAAAGCTGTACCCCTGGGTAGAGTGCTGTGGCATTACAGCTCACAGCAATCTCCAACTCTTGGGCTCAAGCGAGTCTCCTGCCTACGCCTCCCAAGTAGCTGGGACTACAGGCGCCCACTACAACGCCCGGCTATTTTTTTTTTTTTTTTTTGGTTGCAGCCGTCATTGTTGTTTGGCAGGTCCGGGCTGGGGATTCGAACCCGCCACCTTAGGTGTACGTGGCTGGCGCCTTAGCCGGTTGAGCTATAGGAGCCGAGCCAACTTAAACTTTCAGTTATTAGATTTGAGTGGCATGAAAGTGATACACTTCTACATAAATATTACAGATTGAACTGTTCATGTTAACAAGGAAGCACATTACCTCTCTCCTAGGAGTGGGTGAGAGGCAGGGCGAGGGTGTGTATATGTTCACTCCCTGCAGACTTTCACACTGTTTCCATGGGAATCCTGAAATGCCTACAGATGATTGAAGTTTTGAGAAATAGCTAAATTGTTCTATCTGTCCCAAACAGCAGCTTATACTATTAGTGAAAAACTAAACCTACCTTTCCTCTGGTGTTTAGCAATAATCTGCACTTAACAGTTCTTTTTTCTTATTCTGTCTCTACAAAAAAAAAAAAAAAAAAAGTTCTTTTTTTGTTGTTTTTTTTTTTGTGTGTGTGTGTGTGTGTTTTAGAGACAGTCTCACTATATTGCCCTCAATAGAGTGCTGTGGCATCACAGCTCACAGCAACCTCCAGCTCTTGGGTTTAGGTGATTCTCTAGCCTCAGCCTCCTGAGTCCTCCTCCAGAGGACTACAGGTGCCCACCACAATGCCCGGCTATATTTTGTTGTTGTTGTTGCAGTTTGGCCAGGGCTGGGTTCGAACCCACCACCCTCAGCCTGTGGGGCCGGTGCCCTACTCACTGAGCCACAGGCACTGCCCCACACTTGACAGCTGTTGATACCCTTTATTTTGTCACAAACTTAGAGTTTTATACTCAGCAAAACCCCTACCAAACTCTGCCCAGTCAGTAGTGCAAGTTTTGTATCCACTTGGCTTCAGACCTGGGCCACCCCAAGTCAGATCCCAGAAACCAACTTCAAACTGGAATCACAGTGGTAACACTCAAAGAGAGAGCAGGCATACCCTCAATTCTCAGAGGTCCTTGTCCTGGTGGCGAGACCAAGTGTGCTCTGCCCTAGCAGCTCCACGGCTGGCCCTGTGTGCCCCATTGGGAGAGATGATGCTAGGGACCAGCAGTGGTCACTGTGTACTCATGACAAGTGTGTGTGGAGGGGGATGCTTTCACAGGCCCGTCACCCATGCCAGGACCACTCTTGGAGTCACCCTGGCCTTTTGTGGTATTAGAGTAACTGAAAAGAAAACAAAGACTTGGCTGCTTCCAAATGTTAGGGCCTGTTGACACCATGGGATATAGGCAGCTCATCCCACAGCAGAAGCTAATAGGATAAAGGATAAACAACTCTCTGGTTGCAGTAGTTCCTTCACTGCCCCATCTCAACTCCCTCCAGAGCCGGGTCTAGGGGTATCCACCTCTGAGAACCCTTGCAACCTGGTGACATTGAGCACAACACCTCAACTCCTAAGTCCATGACCAGCATCAGTTAATAAGGCTAATATCAATCATATAATGCTTCTGTATCAACTAGAGGAAAGCAAAGGTGAACCCTTCCAAGGCCAAAGGTAGCTGGTGTGAAAAGATACAGGAATGACAGAAGATTGTAAGGTTGCTTAATCCAAAGCAAAATGAGGAAGAAGTCTTATCAAAGTAACCTTACCTCCAGACCCCCACTTAAATGGGTAACCCAGAGTAGTTCCCTCGGGTGCAATCAAGCCTGCCCTCAACGAACAGAACTGACCTCCAAGTCATTGGACCATATGCATGGATGTTGGCTTTGGGGGCTGTTAGTTTTCCCCAAATTATTAAACTTGATGGCCTTCTTGGATGTAGTGATGGCACTCTTCCTTCATAGCTTGTGGGATGGGAGGAGGTGGGGAGGGGGCTGGCTCACTGAGCAGGCTGGGTATGCTTCGGGAAGAGCAGCTCTGCCGCCTATAGCATGCTGTTAGGCTCCTTTGTCCTCCTGGATTTCGGAGCATTTACACAGCACTTAACTGGCCACCTTTGCATCCATGGGTCATGGATACTAATCTGACCTTACAGTGTGTGTGTAAATTTCATGACTGCTGCTGCTCAGATGGAACCAATCACCTTCTTTGAGCAGGATCTGGAGGTTACGCTGACAATTACATTGGAGCCATTTCAACCACCGGGCATGGGGAAAGCATCCTGAAGGTGAATCTGGCCAGACTCACTCTCTTCCACCTAGAACAAGGTACACAGACCCTAGAACAAGTTCAATAATTTGTGAAGACAAGTACACAGAAGCTATTTGATAAATGTGTGGAGAAATGCAGGGTGGACATAAAGTTCATGTGCAATTTACTATGTTAAATTTTTTTTTTTTGAGACAGAGTTTCACTTTGTCATCCTGGGTAGAGTGCCATGAAGTCACAGCTCACAGCAACCTCAAACTCTTGGGCTTAAGTGATCTCTTGCCTCACCCTCCCAAGTAGCTGGGACTACTCACATTTGCTCAGGCTGGTCTTGAACTTGGGAGCTCAGGAGATACACCTGCCTCAGTCTCCCAGAGTGCTAGAATTACGGGCATGAGCTATGGCGCCCAGCCAATGTCAAACTATTTTAGAGTGACTAAACACCCTTCATGAACACCCTGCATATGCACCCTTTCGTGTTTGCTGCAGATGTTGCTTTCAGGTTGTGAGCACTTTGTTTTAATTCCTTCCCACCTTCTGTTAGAATCTGGAGAGGAGAACGTTTAGAACACTTGGGCATCTCAGGAGAAGGGGGTGTTATGGAGACCTTGAGCCCAGGTGTAGGGGAGGAGGCCCTGTCTCGGGTCAGGGTAGCAAAGACCCTCCTTCTAAGCATTCAAGTGGAAATTACCTAAAATCTTTAACTTTGGCTTTTCACACTGCAAATGACTTTCCCATCACGTTTACTTCAGTAATGTGTGTTGTTTTCAACCTTCCCTTGTTCTCAGGAAAGTCACTAGAAGAGGCTGCCAACTTGTCGTTGGATTATATGAAGTCAAGGCTCAAAGGTTTAGGTGGTCTCATCTTGATTAGCAAAACCGGAGACTGGGTGGTAAAGTGGACCTCTGCCTCGATGCCCTGGGCGGCCGCAAAGGACAACAAGCTGCACTCTGGACTCGACGTGGATGAAACCACTATCACGGACCTGCCCTAAGTCCCAGAAGATTGTATTCTAGATGGCAGCTTGGAAGTAAAGTACAGTTTCCTGGTGTGGGGCGCAGCTTAATCAATTAGATCTAGAAATGGAAAAATTATGTTGTCTGTCACTCATTTTGTTGCCTTGATCAGTAAGTATCTGAATATGTGGTTGAGGGGTGGGTTCTAAATTTCTGTATTAAGATCAAAATAAGACTAGTGAAGATGACCAACGCCACTACTAGAGCCTTTCTCTGTGCACAATTCCTGTCCTGCAAGGTTAGAAAGAAGTAACACAATCATGATGTGGCAGAAGTGCCTTGGGGCAGACAGTGCCTTTTGAAATGAGGAGCCCATGGGCTGGCGAGGTGGGGAGGGGAGGCCCAGTGGATGTGGCAGTGTTTGAAAGTGAGGCAGGAGCAACAGGAGAGCTAATGGACAAAGTCCAGGGGAATCCTGGAATGTTCATCTTGAGTTCCAAAAACATGCCGTAAAAGCAAAAATCCTTCAAGGAAAATGTTCTTCATTTATGAGTAAACTGATTTTTCTAAGAAAGTTCAGATCTTCTCTGACTCACTAACATAGACCTGTTTCCAGATACTTCCAAAGGACCCTCCACTAACTCATAGCTCCCTAACCGGGAGACAGAGTGTCAAAATGAAGACACTCTGGGGTTCCTTGAAATCTGAGGTTTTCCTGGGATCACAGGTGAGCCCCCTTACCTAGTGTTCTCCCACAATCCAGCCTCAACCTGCCGCTGCCCTCTGGTATAAAGGGTCATTTAGTAAGGAATGGGCTCTCCGCTTCTACACTCTCTCCAACAAAAGGAAGGAGCCGGCTGGTGTGAACAAGACACCATGATGCCATGAATTTTCATACTGTCCAGTGCTTGGGACACCCTCTCCTGCCCCACTGAGTCAAGCTGTACAGTCAGCATGGTGAGGAAAGTAACTTCCTTGGTGGAGAATATTCCTGATAGTCTCTCTTTACACTGGAAATGTTATTTCTGCTATGACGTATCTGCTCAATAGTCTTAGTCTGTCAGGATTTACTTTCTCTCTGGCAAGAAATTTCATAACTTTAAATCCCATGTGCCACTAATAAAATATATTTTGAAAGAATAACAGTGTGGTCAGGAGTCACTGTTGACAAAGACCAGAATGTACACAGCTCTCCTTTGGTCTCAGTAATGACAGGTGCACTGGGTAAAGAAACCTTGAGGTGGGGGGATGGGTGTATCTGCAATACATCCTGCCTTGTGGAGTGTTTTCAAAAGAACTGAACTTTGAATGAGTTAAGGAAGAAACCAACCCCCCATTTGCAGATATCAACAGGGGTTTTGGATCAGTCTTCTGCACTTTGACAGCACTCACTGTAGACGGAGGTGTGCAGTCCTGGCTCCCTCCCCCAGACCCTCCCTGGGCCTACATTAACTGCTCTGAAGCAGAAAGAGGTGGCATTTGGTGATAGAACTAAGTTTGAATCCTGCTTATCCCCACTACCCAAGTGACACTGGGCAACTTAACTTTTAAGAATTTTTCAGCTGGGCACAGTGGCTCTTGCCTGTAATCCTAGCACTCTGGGAGGCCAACATAGGAAGATGGCTTGAGCTTAGGAGGTCAAGACCAGGCTAAGCAAGAGCGAGACCTCATCTCTACTAAAAACAGAAAAATTAGCCAGGCGTTGTGGCAGGTGCCTGTAGTCCCAGCTACTTAGAAGGCTGAAGCAGGGGGATCACTTGAGCCCAGGACTTGGAGAGTGCTCTGAACTACAATGACGCCATGGCACTCTACCCAGGGTGGCATAGCAAAACTGTCTCCAAAAAACAAATAATAATTTTTCATCTATAAAGTAGATTACTAGAAAGATTAAATAAAATAAAGAAAACTGCTCAGTGTATTATTATACGGATCCTGTGGACAAACAGAAACTGGCCAGGAGTGAGGGAGTTTATATGCAACAACTGCCCCTTTCAAAGTAATTTAGGCTGGGCACGGTGGCACAAGCCTGTAATCCTGTCACTCTGGCAGGCTGAGGTGGATAGATTGCCTGAGCTCACAGTTCGAGACCAGCCCTAGCAAGAGCAAGACACCTTCTCTAAAAACAGGCTGAGACAAGAGAATTATTTGAGCCCAAGAGTCTGAGGTTGCTTTGAGCTCTGATGCCACAACACTCTACCGAAGGAGACAAAGTGAGACTTTGTCTCAAATAAATAAATAAATAAGAATAAAAAACATTTTATTAGGTGACATATTCGCTGAGGGATACACAAAAAGAGTATGCAGACTGAGTGGCTTAACCACCTGAAATTTGTTTTCTCAGTTCTGGAAGCTAGAAATCCAAGGAGGTGTCTGCAGTGTCTCCTGGGGATCCCTGCAGACACTTGCACCACATTCTGCATGTGTGTGTCCCTGGAACCTCTCTGTGCACCCTAATCTCCTCTCAGACACCAGTCCTATTGGATTAGGATCCATTCTGGAGGCCTCATTAACCTTGATCACTTCTTTAAAGGCCCTAACTCCAAATACAGTCACAATCTGAAGAACTGGGGGTTGGGGCTTCAACAAATGAACTCGGGAGAGGACAGAATTCAGCCCCTAACAGGAGGCAAAGCAGAATGCTTTCAGGGGTTGAAAAATAAAGAGACCTTTTGGAGAAGAAACTTATTAAGGCAGTAAAGAAAAAAAAAGAAAGGGAAGTGGGGTTGTAGAAGCCAGGTGGAAGATAAGATTTTGAACTTGTCTCATTGGTTCTCCCAATTCACAGGGGAATTGGCTCTAGTTAGTGAAGTCAGCTGGGTGCTTGGCCATTTGACCTCCTTGCTGGGCCAGGTACTGGGATGCAGGGTCATCAGCCCTGTTGTGCAAAGCCAATATGGGTATTGTTGCTCTCAGACCTGGGTCCTACAAAAAGCCGCCTCCATTGGCCTGGGGTTTCCATAAGCAAAGACCACATACAGTTCTTGCTTTGCTGCACACACTGCAGTGAGGCCTGCTCCACCGCTACTTGTCAAATGAACCAGCTGGATGTTGTCTAAAGACAGGCTTGTTGCCACTCCTGTGCCACAAGAGGGCAGCAAACGACAAGTCTCTCCCAGCCGCCCAAAGCTGGGTGGTTTATCTCTTGGATCAGAACATCTACTTAGAAAATTTGAAACCACAGAGGGTCCCTGTTCCTGACCCCCATTTTTTTTAAGTGTTCTTTTTTTTTTTTTTTGGCCCGGGCCGGGTTTGAACCAACCATCTCCAGTATATGGGATTGGCGCCCTATTCCTTGAGCCACAGGGGCCGCCCTGACTCCCATTTTTATCTAAACATAATTTATTTGGGTGAGAGGACAGAATCTCACTTTGTTCCCCTTGGTAGAGTGCCATGGTGTCTCCAACTCTCGGGCCAGGGCAATTCTCTTGCCTCAGCCTCCTGAATAGCTGGGACTACAGGCACCTGCTACAACACCCAGCTATTTTTGTTGCAGTTGCCACTACTGTTTTAGCTGGCTGGGGCTGGGTTCGAACCCGTCACCCTCAGTATATGGGGCCGGCGCCCTACGCACTGAGCCACAGGTGCCGCCCAACATTATAACTTATTTTAGAGCAGAATTATCAAAACATAAATACTAGCAGACACCCCATAGAGCCTGTCCCAAATCAGCAATGGAAGCCCCTTCCGCACCAGCCTGTCCCCTGCTCTCAGGTGTTCCTTCTAGCCGGGAAGACTGATGGACAGTAACTCGGCCTGTGTCAAAACAGTGAGAGAATAAGGAGCACAGGAGGGTCTCAGAGACAGTGTCCCCCTGGGATTGGGGGGAAGGGCAGAACATGCTAGAGTTGGGAGTTTGCCTTCTGCTAGGCTGCAGAGAGGAGTCCAGGATAAGGAAGGGCCTTAACTTTGAAGTTGGGTAATAAACATTTTCATCAAATTACATCCTTTCTAGACACATTCCTTTCTAGCATGAGGGATTATAAACAGTGCAAAGGAACACGTCAGTCCTCTTCGCAGTCCTGACACCGGAGATGATGGTGTGCGGGGATGGGACTTACTCTTCCAGCCTCTCAGCTGCCCCTCTGAAGCCCTCCCATCAGCCTTCATCTTTGCACATACCCATCACTGAATTTGGATTTTGGAGCTGTTTCGAGAGAACAAAGAAGTGCCCTCAGAGCTTATCCAGCTAAGAAAAATGCAAGTGTTCACTGTCTCTCCTCTGCACAGCCGTGGGCATGACCCAGCAAGGAACAGCCTGGCAAAAGGACAAAGCAAAACCAGGTCTAGGGATGGGGCTGGGAGGGAGGTTGGGCCTGGAGCACAGTGGGTGAGGCATGGGTGCCCATTAGTGGCCTCATATGGAGTAAACACTGTCAAAGGGAGGGTGGCCTTTCTGCTCCTCCTCGCCCCACAACCATGTGCTACATAGAGTTGAGCCATAGTCCTCTGTAGCGCTCTCTGGAGAAGTTAAAAATATGCAGAAGGAGGCACAGGGATTATACTGCCCTTTTGAAAAATAAAACATAAGACCAGAGGAAATGGAGTTTTCCCCCAAGAAACAGGTTTAAACTGAGATTTATTCCAACTTCCCTATGCCCAAACCCATGGCTCTCACCCCTGCTGTGACCTTGTCACACCAGACACGCAACCACCATCCTGGATCTATGGACAGCCCCAGAGTGCCCCAGGTAAGAAACAGGAAAGACTAGCTCATTTGGAAAATTCTATCCTTTAAATCCTGGGCTTTCCCAACTCACTATTAAAATAAAATTGGATAGGCTCGGCGCCCGTAGCACAGTGGTTACAGTGCCAGCCACATACATAAATGGTGGCAGGTTCAAACCTGGCCCAAGCCAGCTGAACAACAATGACAACTGTAACAAAAAATAGCCGAGGGCGGTGCCTGTGGCTCAAGGAGTGAGCCATATGCCGGAAGTGGTGGGTTCAAACCCAGCCCAGGCCAAAAAAAAAGCCAAGTGTTGTGGCGGGCACCTGTAGTCCCAGGTACTTGGGAGGCTGAGGCAAGAGAATTGCTTAAGCCCAAGAGTTTGGGGTTGCTGTGAGCTATGACGCCATAGCACTCTACCAAGGGTGACATAGTAAGACTCTGTCTCAAAAAAATAAAAAATAAAATTGGACTTTCAAGCGTTGATAGAAGAAACCAGTCTAGGACTATTTTTTGATCCTCTTGAAGTTACCTAGTTTTTACTTTACAGTTATCTGTACTTTCTGGATCCTGTGCAGAGGTTTGGGTTCTGAAGTTCTGAACTTCCGCAGGGGGGGTCAAGGAGAAGAGAAGACTGAGGCTCCTCCCCACCCCCTGCCCTGGATCAGTACCTCAGGGTGGCAGCCTATTACTAAACATTTTTAAGTTAAAAGTAACATTTTAATACAACAAAATCAGCATATAAGAATTGTAGAGCTCTAAAATAAAATTTTTAAATACGTGTAAAAAAACAGATCAACAACAAAAAAGAGGGGAAATTTTCGCCCAGGGAATATCACTATTAATTACTTATTACATATTCCTCCAGGATCTTTTTCAAAGCATATATATGGATAATTTTTTTTTCCAAAATGAGACCATATCACACATGCTATGTGTAACTTTTCAATGAACATTGTCCACCTTTGCATGTCAATGATCTCTCACCTTACATTATATTTGGTCAGTATTCCAATTTCCCCAGTTTTCTCAAAATGGCCTTTCAGCAGGGGCCGAGGCTGCTGGGTTGGTCAGTTCCCCCTGTGTGTGAAGTACTCCAGTACCATTCCTGTGTATGCTGGGGCGATTCAGATGGAAATGACATCCCTGTTGTCACAGAAGCCAAGCAGTGCACTGGGCTGGGCGGTGGAAGGGGCCAGGGGCAGGTTTGGAAGGGAACTGTGGGTTGTGCCCAACACAGGTGGTGCCACCAGCTTGGCAAAGGGTGATCTGGAGTAAGAAGAGCAGATGGGGAGCGAGTCTACTGCAGCTGCCAGGAAAGGACTCCCCGCCCTTCCCCTCAGCCACCTCTTCCCCAGGCTACTGGCTGTACCAAGGGTTGGTTTGTGTCCCTCCAGCTCCCTTCTTCAGCCTTCCCACACAGCAAGAGCCTCCTGGGCAAAGGGCAGTTCTCAGGAGAATTTATTATACAAATGAGCCCAGAAGTATTTCCCATAGGCTGAGAATCCTGTGCTTCGCTGGCCTTGAGAACCACATTCCACTGGCGTCCTGAGCAGATCTCCAGGGACTTGAACTCCTGAACTCTCCCAACCCTCTATTCAGACTAAGTACCTCAATCTTTTTAAGAAGTAAGAAAGACCAGGACCAGTTTCCCTCCTCCCTTCCCTTGGCTCGCAGCAGCCCCACGTGCCTCCTCTTTGTCCCAACCTTCTCTGTCTATCTTGTCTCTCTGACTCCTGACTCCTCCCAACTAAAGTCTGCTGCTTTCCCCAAGCCTCTTCTACCCTGCCCCTGTTTTCCTTAGAAATTCCAACATATTTGTTAACTACTCCCAAGCAGAAAATGTCAGGCCCCAGGGCGGGGCACCCTGCAGACTGAGAAGCCCCTACTGACACACTCTCAGCATTTCCAGCCCCAGGTCCTTAATTGGATAGGCACAGAGAGCAGGTGGCCACTTCCTATGAGCCTGTGGCTCATGGCTCTTATCCTGTGAGTGCCCTGCCAGTGTGCTTGCACTAACCAGCTGCTTCAGACCGGAAGGTCTCCACACAGCCAGCCCTGCAGTGGCTTCTCTGGCAAGGGCATTCATTTTGAGAGAAAAGGTACCAACCCTGCTCCTGCCTCTAACCACTAAGGTTATTATCTGCTGCCCCCTCCCCAACCAATGGGGCCCTGACCAGGCTGTGCCTGCAGGGGGGTGGGGGGGAACAGACAGGAAGGCACCAGCATCCTGCCTGTGTGGGCTGCATGCTCTGGCGCCTCTAAAACCGGCAGGCAGCCCTGCACTGCTTTGCCCTCCCCCAGTCAGCTCCCAGGACAAGGGCACCACCCACTGGAAGCCGCCCACAAGGCCTGGCACACACCACACCATGGCCAGGCTCTACACTATTGGGCTACCACCCTGGCCTTGCCTGAGCTCTGAGACCTCGCCCTACACACAGTCCAGCTTCTGAGCCCATCAAGGCTTCCATGGGGACTACTTGGGCAGGAGCTGGGCCTCTGCTCAAAGATGAAGACAGAAGAATGAGGAAACCCCTCTTCTTCCATGGATTCCACACCCCCAGTGCTGGCCAGTCCATCACAGCCCCTCCCAGGGGCCCGGTCCTGTCCACCCTTAGGGATGAGGTCATTCAAGAGCCTGAAGGGACTGTAGCAACTCTGAACCCCTGGGCTGGCTTTCAAGGCCCCACCAGGCCAGGGTCTCCTGGCTGCAGGCAGAGCACCCACTGCCGGCCCTTCTACCCTCAAAGGTGCTTGCAGGGTAAGAAGAGTGACCTCTCCGAGAGAGCTGTTGTGAGAATGCTTGCTTAACACATGGAGACTCAGAAGTGTGTCTGGCACACAGCAGCAAGTTCTCTGTGTCTGTCAGCTATTGCTACTGTTATTATGTTCCCAAACCACACCAACCAGAACGGGCCTTTCCTTTTCAGGGCCCCATGCCCTCTTCAGGGTCACCAGCCAGCAGCTTCTAAAATGTGCCTGTGTCCCATGGGCTCAAAAGTTGTTCTGACTATTTGTACACATGGGCCAGATGCTCAGCCAGAGGGCCCAGCTGTTCTTGTGTGGCAGAGCCCAGCCCCATGACGCCAACCCAGAGAACACCCAAGCTCCACATTCCATGCTTTACAAAACATTTCCACATCTATTTCTACTTTATGGAGTAGCCAGGGCAGAAATAACCATTCCCACTTTCCAGACTGGGCCCCTGACACTCAGAGCCACCGAATACCTTACTCTGGTCATGCAGCCAGTAAGTGGTCAAGGTAGGCTTTGAACCCATCTCTGCTTGAACCCAGACCCAGTGCTTTTCCTCGGCCCAGAGCTGGGTCACAACCAGTTAAGTGCATCATCCTCCTTCTGAAAAGCAGCTCAGCTGCCAGAGGAATTAGAGACAGCCGCACAAAGAAAACCAGACGCCCTGCTCCTTGTCTCTGGACCCGGTCCCAGGAAAGGGAGGACAGCTGGCTGATGTGTGGCCTCTGCCGCCCGCCCTGCCCTTGAGCTCAGCTCCTGGCAGGAAGAGTGCCTCACTGAGGAGGGCCGGTGAGCCCCCTCATTCTGGGAAAGCCTCCCAACAGGGCTGGGGCCAGACCACAGGGCTGTGCACCACTAGGGGTCAGAACAAGGAGTGTCTAAGGCCAACCATGTGGCCGTTAACCCTCTCTAACCTTAGCACCCTGCAAACTAGACACTGTTCCTGTTTTTCAGATGAGAAAACTGAGGCTTGGAGAAATGTGACTTTCCAGGATGGGAACCTGTGTCTGGGAGGCTCCACCTTCCAGTTGGCCTACAGCCTCCACCATCCCTAGCCCAGGGTCACTTATCTGCTGAGGCTCTTGAGGCAACGACCACATCTGCCTTGCTTATAGCCCTTCCCCAGGCCTCTGGCAGTGCCCAGTAAGTGTTGTGAAATGAAGGGATCCCCAAGTGCATCCTTCACTTGCCCTGAGGACACTGCATTACAGCCCATGCTTCAGGTCTGGTCACCAGGGCTCCTGACTGGGGCAAACCCACCTGGAGACCTGGAGAAATGGCCAGTCTTCCCTACACCCGTCCTAACCCCACAGCCTGGTAGCCAGGCCCACCAGGATGCCTCCATTGCACCAGCCACTTGCCTTTGGGGAAGAGGGGTTAGCTCCCAGAGGCCCCCAGTGGTAGGGGGCAGGGTCTCCACAGGGGTCAACATCTGGGGGAAGAGGAGATAGCAGGACAGAACCAAGGGCAAGAGTACACACACTGGAGGCCCAAGTCCTCTGCCCAGGGCACTGACTCTGCCACCCACAGGATAGGGAAGGCTGATGGGGTTGAGGGCAGAGCCAGGCTCAGGCCTATGTGGGAGCATGAGAGGTAGGATATAAGTTCATCAGCCCAGGCAGCTAACAAACATAACAATAGCCATGACCACAAAGAGGAAATAACAATGAAACCAAACTCCACCCCAGGCCCATCCTGCCCTCCAGCGAAATTCTGCCCTGTGTACTGAACTGTGCAACTGAAGCCTGGCTCTGCCCACCTCCCCCATTCCCAGCACACGCTGTTCTCTTCTGTTCACCAATCACTGCCCCCATCCCATGACCTCACTGTACCACCTTCCACAGTGTCCCCTGACCTCTCAAGTTAAACCCAAATGTCCATTTGGCACTCACAGCTGTGAGAATACACAGCACCTTTATGCCAATTTTTATTGGCAAAAATAATATAATAAAGGATGACAGGAAAAGGGGATGTCTCCTCCATCACCACTCAAGAAAGGGGACCAAAGGGCAGGTGCTTGGGGCAGGGAAAGAAGGGCCAGAATTGAATTCCATCTGGCAACAGGGGGTGCCGAGGTCCTGTGAGCAGCAAGGAAGACTCACAGCCTGGAGATGAGGACGCTCAAAGGAGGGTCTCAGAGGGCACCAAGGACCGGGCTCTCTGGGCAACAAGGTGTAGATCCTGCGTTTAGGGCCAGCCTTCTGGGGATTAAATGCCAGCTCCTCTACTTGCTGACTACAAGACCCAGGGCAACTGAGCCTCAGTTTTTCCATCTTTAAAATGGGGACAGGAATAATAGTACTTACCTCAGAGGATTACTGAGGTTTATGAAGGTTCAGAAGAAACCATATTTAGTGCGCACCTGGCAGCATGTAGGTGATGGTTTTTGCTGTTATCATCGTGATGATGACATAGTCTCCCTGAAAGAGTGAAAGGCATGTGTAGAAGGCTGCCTTTGGGCTGAGTTGGGAGAGGTTACTAAGGCCAGGCCCCAGGAGTTGCCCTGGGTGCCATCACTAACCCTAGGGTTAGGATTAGCAAACAGCATTTGGCATGTGCCAGGCACTATTCTGAGCGCTATGCTCATCCTCCTCACCAACATTCCCAATGGTCTCAAACTCATGAGCTCAAGCAATCCACCTGCCTCGGCCTCCCGGAGTGCTAGGATTAGGATTATAAGCGTGAGCCACCATGGGCTTCCTGTAGTACATTAAGATAAGAAGAAAGGAAGAGAATTCCATTGCCCCTTTGAACTTGGTTGTCTGGTTTATGCAAATAGAGGCAAAGCCCCCTCCTTTGCTTTTTGATATTGAACAACCTTTTTTTTTTTTTTTTTTTTGAGACAGAGCCTCAAGCTGTCCCCCTGGGTAGAGTGCCATGGCATTACAGCTCACAGCAACCTCCAATTCCTGGGCTCAAGCGAGTCTCTTGCCTCCGCCTCCCAAGTAGCTGGGACCAC
>CAUYTI010106077.1:0-27077 GCA_963575145.1 Galago senegalensis | reverse complement strand
GGCTAAGGCGCCAGCCACATACACCTAAGGTGGCGGGTTCGAATCCCCAGCCCGGACCCACCAAACAACAATGACGGCTGCAACCAAAAAATAGCCGGGCGTTGTGGCGGGCGCCTGTGGTCCCAGCTACTTGGGAGGCTGAGGTAGGAGACTTGCTTGAGCCCGGGAGTTGGAGGTTGCTATGAGCTGTGAAGCCATGGCACTCTACCCAGGGGGACAGCTTGAGGCTGTCTCAAAAAAAAAAAAAAAAAGGTGAGGCCTCAGCCACATTCCCCTAGACCTTCATTGGGCACATTACTGCCTAACTACAGGATACAAAAATATGAGGCCCAACTCCTGAGGGAGGAGAATTGTCTAATGCCTACTTGATTGTGTGTGTGTATTGTCACTTGGCTTTCTCAGGGTCTCTCCAGCTCAAGAGCTGCTGAGCTGCTGGCACGGGATGGGCCCAATGCCCTCACCCCTCCCAAGCAGACGTCGGAGATCATCAAGTTTCTCAAGCAGATGGTGGGGGGCTTCTCCATCCTTCTGTGGGTGGGAGCCTTCTTATGCTACATCGCCTTTGGGATCCAGTACTCCAACAACCCATCGTCATCCCTTGACAATGTAAGGCCTGCCATCCCCTCCTGGTCTTCCTAGTCAGTATCAGGGGACAGAAGAGCCCTGCAGTCTGGCCTTGTGGGCACAGCCCAGGACTGCAAGCAGAACACTACTGCTGCTTGGGCACTACCACTGCTTGGGCACTGCCCGGCTATGGAGAGATCAGCAGGCTTGTGTGGGAAAAAATCCCTATGAAAGTGTCAGATTTCACTTGGTAAAACAAATGTGGTATCTAATTGGCTGATGTCTCAGAGGTAGTGTGAACATGAATTTGAAAAAGGAAAGAAATGAAAACCCTCAACTCCTACAACAACAAAAAAATTCAGCTCTGTGTGCAGTATATTTTGGGCTCTTTCTCCTTGAAGCTAATCCCTCCCTTCAACATGGAAAGTGTGCACCTGCCAAAGTCACAAAGCTTCCAGGGCAACGTAAAGCTGTGAGAATGAGCCAGAGGTGACAGGCCGTGGAGCATATGGTTTGACTGACAAGGAATGCATAGAGCATGCACATCCATGATAGCAGGGCTGGGCAGAAGCAGGGAGTGACCACAGAGGGGCACTAGGGATCTGTTGGCATGATGGATTTGTCCTGGGGACTGTGGGGTTGGTTGCACAGTTCTGGAAACTTACTAGAAATCAGTGAGTTGGCCACTTTACGTGGGTGAATTCTGTGGCCTATAAATTCTACCAGGACACAACTGTCAGTATCTCATCCCCCAGCGGACAACTCTAGCCCAGGCCCCAGCTCATTCCTGGTACCCATTTCTCTGACCTTTGCCCTTCCTCCCCACCCAGGTGTACTTGGGCTCCGTACTTATCCTGGTCGTCATTTTAACAGGGGTCTTTGCTTATTACCAAGAGGCAAAAAGTACCAACATCATGTCCAGCTTCAATAAGATGATCCCTCAGGTGAGTAAGGGGTGAGGAAGCCTCCGCTGTGGGGACAGAGGGGCCAGGGCCTTGGGGCTCTCCTCAGCTCTGGCCCACCCTTTGTGCTCTAAGAGAGCCTGGGCAAACCCCTTCTACTATCTGAACCCATAATCCTCACAAGGTGTTGAAGTGATCAAATGAGGCTGAATCCAGGAAAATGCCAGTCATTGTAGGATATCTTTTATTCCTACTCTTCAGCATTTGGGACAGTCATTCAGGTGGCTAAGGAAGGGACCTGTAGAATTCATGGAGTTTGTTCCCTGGCAGGTGAGGAGACCCCTCTGTAATTGTCTGTCACTCTTTTTGAAGCCATTCCTGATCCCAGGGTATGTTGCAACAAAATGCCTCCAGCAGGGAAAACAGCAGTCCCCAGGGCCCCCTGTTACATGTCCATGGCAGGACAGCCCTACTGACCCTGGCCCAGAGAGCTGCCCACTGGAGAGAAGGGTTCTGGGTGGAGAAAGTGACTTTTGCAGAGCCATGTAGCTCGGAGTCTCCTCATTAGTTTCCTTGACCTTTGTAGGAGTATTAAATTCTCTGGTCCCACCTTCAGTACTCTTCCCAGATACCCAGCCAGGGTTGATCAGCCTTCACTGTCTTCCTTCCCATGAGGCCTGGAGCTCTCACTTTGCCAGATCAGCACCACAGCAGCCTCTTCTGGTTCCAAGAACATCTTTGTGAACTCAAGAAAAATAGTTATAGAGGCTTTAGTCCCAAAGTGACCATCTCCAATCTCATTTTTGCCATTCTGACAGCAGCGGGTTTCACCGCTTCTAAACTGGGACTTGTGTGGCACAGGTGGGCAGGAGGTGGCATCCTTGAGGGTCTGAGGTAGCTGTCACGGTTCTCTTTTATAGCAAGCCCTGGTCATCCGAGATTCCGAGAAGAAGGTAATCCCCGCAGAACAGCTCGTGGCAGGGGACATTGTGGAGGTTAAAGGGGGAGACCAGATCCCTGCGGACATCAGGGTGCTGTCTGCTCAAGGGTGCAGGGTAAGTATCAGGGCACCCACCTTGAGGACCATGCTGGGAGCTAGGCAGAGGTCTGTTGTCTCTCCTAGCCTTAGGATAAGAGGCGGGGGAAAGATGCCTCATTTTCAACTGTTCTCGAAATTTCTTCTAGGTAGATAATTCATGTCTCACAGGGGAATCTGAACCCCAGTCCCGCTGCTGTGAGTTCACTCATGAAAACCCCCTGGAAACAAAAAACATCTGCTTCTATTCTACAACCTGTCTGGAAGGTAAGGCCCACTGGTGCTCAGGCCACATGCATGCCCACGGCCCTATTTCTTCCCTGGACCTTGTGTCTTTTTCTCTTTGCCACACCTTGTTTCAAAGCTTGGCCCAGAGGAAACATTGGAGCTAAAAGGCAATGGATGCTTGGCCTTCCTGATATCATGTGCTAACTGATCACACAAGTCCCAGCAGGGCTGTACCCTGGCTGTGTTCCCCTCATAGCTGAGGAGTCCTGGAATAAAACATCTGCTTCCCCTGTAGGCACTGCCACTGGCTTGGTCATCAGCACAGGTGACCGCACCATCATTGGTCATATTGCCTCCTTGGCGTCAGGAGTTGGAAATGAGAAGACACCTATTGCCATTGAGATCGAGCACTTTGTTCACATGGTGGCAGGAGTGGCCGTCTCCATTGGCGTCCTTTTCTTCATCATCGCAGTGTGCCTAAAGTATCAAGTCCTGGATGCCATCATCTTCCTCATTAGCATCATCGTAGCCAATGTGCCTGAGGGCCTCCTGGCCACTGTCACTGTGAGTCAGTGCTGTTAGGCAGCCTGCACCAGCCCTATGGATAGATGGCTTCTAGGGGGGAGGCTTCCACATACAAGGACCGGTCACTCACCTCCAGGGCAGCATGCCTTCCTGGCTAAGGACAGTCATAGAACATTCCCAATAGACTTTCTTAGAGGTTGGCCAAAGGAATTGTGATATTTTTAATATTTGAATGCATTATCTTTGAAAACATATATTTTCACATCTGTCTCCAAGTCACAAATGTTACTTTGCTCCCTTAAGATCTAGACAAAGACAGACCATTTACAAATTGTCCAGAAGCCTGGTGCCTTCCCCACATTTCTTTGGCAATTTCTACAACTTAGAAATTGGGACACATTGTTACATTTTTTGCTTTACTTTGCTTCTCCTCTCAGGCAAAAAAAAAAAAAAAAAAAAAAAAATTCCTCCCATTTTTTTCCTGCAAAGAAATCCCTCTCCTTCCTTACCTGCCTTTCCCTTTGTGAGGCCCATCTAGCTCAGTCCTCAGACGCAAGGCCCCTCCTCCTAGGTCCAGGAGAGGAGGAGGAGAGGATTCATGTCTCTAGTTTTGTGACCACAGGATCACTGGGCTGGTTGGGTCCTGACCAAAGACAAAAGAAGTTTTTGAATTCCAGGTCTCTTCTGACTACAGGAGATAGTAATGTGAAAAAATTAGACCAAGGCTCAGTTCCTGTAGCTCAGCAGCTAGGGCGCCAGCCACATACACCAGAGCTGGCAAGTTTGAACCCAGCCCAGGCCTGCCAGACAGCAATGACAACTGTAGCAAAAAAAAAAATAGCTGGGCGTTGTGGGGGGAGCCTGTAATCCCAGCTACTTGTGAGGCTGAGGCAAGAGAATGGCTTAAGCCCAGGAGTCTGAGTTTGCTGTGAGCTGTGACGCCACAGGACTCTACCAACAGCGACGTAGTGGGACTCTGTCTCAAAAAAGCAGAAAACAAGAAGAAAGCAATTAGACCAAAAGAAGCCTTTCCATGTGGGGGTTTAAAAGAATCTTTAAAATATAGAGCTCTTGGCTCGGCGCCTATAGCTCAACCGGCTAAGGCGCCAGCCACATACACCTAAGGTGGCAGGTTCGAATCCCCAGCCCGGACCCGCCAAACAACAATGACGGCTGCAACCAAAAAATAGCCGGGCGTTGTGGCAGGCGCCTGTGGTCCCAGCTACTTGGGAGGCAGAGGCAAGAGACTTGCTTGAGCCCAGGAGTCGGAGGTTGCTGTGAGCTGTAATGCCACAGCACTCTACCCAGGGGGACAGCTTGAGGCTCTGTCTCAAAAAAAAAAAAATAGAGAGCTCTTAAAATGAAATACACACGCTTCTAGGTTCCCCAGGCAGCTACTTCTATGTTATTGAGCCTATGTTTAAAATGAGAGTTTTTCACCAAAGCTTCCTTCTCCCTCTCTCCCACCTGCCAGGTGACACTGTCATTGACTGCCAAACGGATGGCGAAGAAGAACTGCCTGGTGAAGAACCTGGAGGCTGTGGAGACCCTGGGGTCCACCTCCATCATCTGTTCAGACAAGACTGGGACTCTGACACAGAATAGGATGACCGTAGCCCATCTGTGGTTTGACAATCAGATCTTCATGGCTGACACTAGTGAAGACCATTCAAGTAAGTCTCTTGGAGTGCTCAGTCTGGTCTGTGTCGGCTCCCGCCTGGGACTGAGGCAAGCAGACAGTAGCTCTGCAGGTCAGAGAACTGTTGGACCATGACTTGTGGACAGTAGGCCTAGCCCCACAGCAGCCACTCTTCTTCTCTGTCTTTCAGACCAACTCTTTGACCAAAGTTCTAGGACTTGGGCCTCCTTATCCAAGATAATAACATTGTGTAACCGAGCCGAGTTCAAGCCAGGACAGGAAAGTGTCCCCATCATGAAGGTAATGCTTCTGTGATGCATGGCGCATGACCTTAAATCACAGTCATTTTGAAGTCACTTGCTCCTTTCTGAGGGATACTTGGTATAATCTCTCTAGCTGAGTAAACTTTGTACCATGCCATCAAGAAACATGCACACAGTTCTCCTCATTTGAACTAGCTCTGAGAAATCACAAAGATGCTTAAGTGACCTCAGATTGCTTTACATCCTTTTGAAAACTGTTCCATTCCAGAAAATGAATGTGCCTTTAAGTTACTTTCCTGGTTTCTTTGCCAACTAAGTGTATGTAATCATAGTTTCCTTATTACATCCATGCTATTCACAGATGTTTGAAATACAATTTGATAGAAATAAAGGCACTGATCTTCCTCTCTACTAGACTATGGCAGCAGTTGGAGCTCTAAGTGTCCTGGAATATCAGAATATACAGTAAACTCTTTCCCCTTCTCTCTCTTCTCCATCTCAATGAGTCACTGAATGAGTCATGTGTTCTCGTGGCTTGTCTATTTGCCATTGGTTCCCTTCCATGACTTTTTCTTTCTTCTATTTTCTTTGTTTGCTTTTCTTTCTCTATCAGACTGCTCATCGGTAGTCTTTTTGGCCAATCACTTCTCCCTTAGTGTCTTTTCAATCTTTATGTCCAGTTTTAATTTCTCACCCAAACTCAGCCTGGCTGTCTGGCAGGCCATGTGCTTCCATGTCAGCCTCTGAACACATTATACTTGTCACCTTTTGCCTGTATCCATCCTGGCTTCAAGTCAGCATCTTTTCTCCGATTTTCTGTTTTCCTGTGACATAACCATTCTACATGTCATGGGGCCAAAACTTTTGGAAGTCATCTTTGACTTCCTACTTTCTTTATATATCACAAGTCACCATGAAGCAACACTCTTGCTTCAAAATGTATGCAATTTTATATTTCTCTTACTGCCAATACTTCGCATCTAAATAGCTGTGCCAGCCTCTTAACTGGCCTTCTCAATTCATAAATTCCCATTTTTGTTTTCCTAGAGTCTTTCTGGACTTACATTAATTTTCTATAAATACTGCTTTTATCTTTACCTAACTTTGCTCAAAAACTTCCTGGGCATCTCTGTCTTCTGCTCCTTGAGTCTAGACCTCAGGCTGCCTTGCAGGGACCTCCCTGTCTTAGCACACCTCCATGTCCTCCTGCACTTGGAACACTCCACTTCATGTCTCTCCCTCTACATTCCAGTTTCTAGAAGACTTTCTTCTGCTCCTCTGTGTAACCCACCTATCACTCAGGATCTAGTTCATCACTGCTTATTTCTGTTGAAATCCTCCAGGTCCCACAGAGCTCTTACTTCTTTGAACTTCCTAATACCAGCAGGTGACACCATTGTTTTACATTCTTACCTTTGCCTCACCTCAGTCCCTGATTGTCATGTGACTGGCTTGTCTCTCCAACTAGATGGTGAGCTTAGTCAGGAGACATGTTGGTTCATGTGCCACAGGCATATTGGTTCATTAAAAACAATCATAGAAGAACCAGATTATGTGCTGCAGGTATTTATTTCTCTCTTTTCATTCCCAGAAAACTGTGGTTGGAGATGCCTCAGAAACTGCTCTTCTGAAATTCTCAGAGGTCATTTTGGGTGATGTGATGGAAATTAGAAAAAGAAATCGAAAAGTAGCTGAAATCCCTTTTAACTCTACCAACAAATTTCAGGTGAGTTTTTCCTCACACCCGGCAGTCTTTGTTATCACTAGAATGACATTCTATCCTTGGTTAAGCCATCTTTTGAATGGTACCTGACTTCAGAAATAGTCCCTAGGGATATAGGCCTGGGCATCTGATCAGCCCAGGTCAGGGATCCTTTGCTGGCCTCTTTCCTTTTCCTGATATAGGGTGGAGAAGAAAAGAAAGGCAAAGATCAGGGCCTGGCTGCTCCTAGCAGCCCTCCTGGCAAAGGATCCATCTATGATGCATATATGTGCCACTGCCACACTCCTGCACAAATGAGAGCAAGGGTGTGGGGTGAGCGCAGACACTGCACACCTCACATGAGTCCGGCACTCACCACACTATCTCACTTAATCCACACAACAAGCCTGTCATATTAGACAGACTAATCTCAATGTATAGATGAGGAAGCAGGCCCTTGATGAGGCAGTCACACAGCATCCAGGTGACACAACCATTTTTCACAAGTCTGATCCCAAAGTCCATGACTTCTGCTGTAACACAGAAGTGGAATGTCTCAGTCCAGGCTGTGGGAGTAAGCCTTGCCCACTGTGAAGACCAGTGAACAGTCTCTCAGCTGGTCAGTGGTGGCTTTCCAGTCCCACCTCATGTACTACAGATAGGGCTCCTTTCTGCCCATTGCTCAGGAAGAATATGGCTCCCCTTACCTAGTCTTATCTCCTCATTGCAGGGGTGCACAGCTGTTAACCATCTCCATCCTCCTTGTGTTGGGATGAATAATGTTTTATAGCCCAAGGAGCTGATGCAGATGGGATTTCCTATAGAATCCCAGAATCCCAAGCTGAAAACAGGGGGTCATGACTTGGACTTGGCCTAAATGTGAAGAATTTAAATAGGATAACTCTGTGTGTGTGTTTGTGTAGAGAGATTTCAGGTGATTATCCACCTGTCTTTGTTTGCATAGAATTGAGGGCCAGAGAAGAACTGTGCAACTGTGTTGCAAACTGTCTTCCTTGTAGAAAATGAACCAATAAAGAATCACAGTGAGCTAAATAGGCAACTAACAAAAATGTATGACATAAAATATTCAAGTTAGGAAGTCAGATCTTTTATTCAAAACCTAAGTGAAAATGGAACGGGTAACAATCCTAAAATGCCAGTAGTAATAGTAGTTATTCTGTGCCAGGTTCCACTTATATTAAATCCTTCATTCTCAAGATGATGCTGAGGTGAGCACAGGATGAGATTGAAGTAGAAACCATTAGTCCATAGTGTAAAGACCAGGTTAGATGATCTTCTGATAAGAAACGAGACTCCAGATCTTACTGCAGCCCCATCTCCCAAGGTACATGCATTCCCTGCCATTAGAAGTGAGAAAAAATAGGTTCTATGAGGCTTTGTGTGCAAGCCTCGACATGGGAGATGGGGGTGGGATGGGCTGCACAGAGTAGGGCTACAGGAGAGAGAGATAGCCTGTATAATCTCCAACAGGAGAGGTTACAGGTGCTCTTTGGATGGTACTCAGGCCATTTTGTATGCACAGGTGAGCAACACTCAGCCCTCAAATGGGCTTTAGATATCATGACCTTGGAAGGTCTCTGGTAGATGATTCAATGAAGGGAACAAAGTAGAATGTTCTGGTCTTAGTGAGCTTATGTTAGCTATGCCCCAAACAGACTGCTCTGTGAACATATTTAAAATGGTTTATGGTGAATTGGAAATTAGAATAATATCTTACAAAGTTTTATATAAAGATGAATGTGGCCGGGCTCAATGGCTCATAACTGTAATTCTAGCACTCTGGGAGGCCAAGGCAGGAGGATCACTTGAGGCCAGGAACTCAAGAACAGCCTGAGCAAGAGCAAGACCCCATCTCTACTAAAAGTAGAGAAATATGCTGGGCATGGTGGCAGGTATCTGTAGTCCCTGCTGCTTGGGAGACTAATGCAGGAGGATCCTTTGAGCCCAGGAGTTTGAGATAATAGTGAACTATGACAGTGCCACTGATTCTAGCCTGGGTAACAGAGGAAGACTCTATCTCGAAATAATAATAATAGTAATGAATTTAATTAAAATATTATCCTCCATGATCAAGGGCAGTGACACTCTGGAGCCAGTGAGGTCAGGTTCAAATGTAAACTCAGCCACTTCTTAATATGTGGCCTTGATCAAATCACTGAATCTCCATGCCTTATTTTCCTTCTTTGTAAAAGGTGATGGTGATAATAATAGTACCTATGGCCTTAGGGTCACTTTGAGGATTAAGTGAGTCAATGTATATAGTGCCTGGCATATGGTATACCATAAAAATGTTTATATTATTCTTTAAATGTGAAAAGCTTTATATTTTAGAAAATGATGGTGGTGTCAGATTGGAGGGTTTTTGATTGGTATGGTTTGGGATTTGGTTGGTTGTTTTTCCCCTTGTCTTAAAAAAGAAGCTAGCAACCCTATTTGCTCTGTCCATTTTGTTTTGTTTTTTTTTTTTGTTTTTGGTATTTATCTTTGATATCCAAAAATCCAAGAATTACTGATTTTGAATCAATTGTTAGATGCAAAATTATACCATTGTTCTTTATAACTAATTTTCTCCCAAAGAGTCCAGCTTCCTGAGATTCCTCCTGAGAAGAGTACCTGCCATATATAGCAAGGGCAGGGCTATATAAGAGTTACTCATTTTATTGTTGTATATAGAATTTTTTGACATTTTTTTTCTGATCATCTTAGCATGGATCTAGCAGTCAAATTGCTAGATGAAGGTATTCATACTAAAATTGCAATACGTGGCTCAGCGCCTGTGGCTCAAGCGGCTAAGGCGCCAGCCACATACACCTAAGGTGGCGGGTTCGAATCCCCAGCCTGGGCCTGCCAAACAACAATGATGGCTGCAACCAAAAAATAGCCGGGCATTGTGGCGGGCGCCTGTGGTCCCAGCTACTTGGGAGGCTAAGGCAGGAGACTCACTTGAGCCCAGGAGTTGGAGGTTGCTGTGAGTGTGATGCCATGGCACTTTACCCAGGGGGATAGCTTGAGGCTCCGTCTCAAAAAAAAGAAAAAAAAGTTGCAATATGTATGGCCTGGCTGGCCTCCCTAAAGGCTATGTGTGAGAGTGTCCCTTACTCACTCCCCTGCTGCTTTCTTTTACATCCAGCATTAAGACCAGATCATTGCCCAGATGAAGAGGCCTGGGAACCTCGCCTGCCCCTAATGCCTGTCTGAGCTCAGAGTACCTTGGATATGACCCTACTGCTCCCCACTGAGGATGGGGGGAGTCATACAGGGGTGCACAGACCCAAAACTCTCCCATACACCTCAGGGGATCTTGCTCAAGGCCCAGGATTTCACAGGCCAATGGCCTCAGGAGATCTTGCTCAAGGCTCAGGATTTCATAGGCTGATGGCCATATCCAGCCTCCCTAAACCAGCCAGTTTCTGTTTGAAAGACTCAGGGTGCCTATCTGGGTGAGGGCCAAGTCTAAATCTCTGCATAGTGACCACTAAGACAAAAAGGACAGCTGGGGCTGTCATTGTTCCCCCTTCTGCTTTATGTTTTGAGGATAAGTGGAGAGAAAGGAGTATTTTTCACCCTCTGATATCTAACATGTCCATCTACTCCTGCCAGCTCTCCATACATGAGACAGAGGACCCCAATGACAAGCGCTTCCTCCTGGTGATGAAGGGGGCTCCCGAGCGGGTCTTAGAAAAGTGCAGCACCGTCATGATTCATGGAGAGGAGCAGCCACTGGACAAGAGCACCGCCAAGGCCTTCCACACGGCCTACATGGAGCTGGGCGGGCTAGGCGAGCGTGTGCTGGGTGAGTGTGGGGCAGAGGGAGTGTTTGGGGGCACCTGTGATCTCACGGAGTGGCCATGGCATCCCCTTGGAGCATGTAAAGGAGGAAAGGATGAGCAGGAGGGGAACAGAGAAGAGGATGTGACAGGGCTAAGGGGGAGGGGGGGACCCAGGGGAGCTAAATCAGGGATGACTGGGAGGGGGCGCATCTAAAACTGGGCCTTGAGTGCGGGCAGGTGGAGGGAAGTGGAGAGAAGTATCTAGGGCAGAAGGGACATCGCCAGGCACAAAGGCATAAACAGTTTATCTATCGGTGGAGATGGCACAGTCACGGCAAACAGAGCTAGAGAAGTTAAGGTTGTGATATGGAAGTCTTGAAAGAGCAGTGAGAAGTGGAGGTTTCATCCTACACTGGGGGTGGGGGAGACACTGAGGGCTCTGCAACAGGAGTGAGCCAACCAGAGCGGGGGGGGGGGGTGGGGGGGTGGAGGGGGGGTGGGGGGGTGGGTGTGGTGTTCCCCGGAGGCAGCAGGGAGAGGAGCCCTGGGTCCAGGTGTCTGCCCTCCCTTAGGAGACAGACAGAGAACAGAAGTCTGATTAGGGAAGTGAGAATGTGGAGGAGGGGCAGAAACAGCAGATTTCATGCAGGCAGAACTGGAAAGATTAACCACTGATTAGAGGAAAGTAGTACGTTTTTAAAATTATTAAGCTCCCCATTTAGCAACTAGGAAAACAGTGATACCAATAATGGGAACAGGGAGTATTGAGAGGGAAAAACCTGAGAAAAGCAGGGCTGGTGGAGAAGCCTAATGGCAATATCTGTGGTTGGTGGGGACAGCCCATCCAGTTGTCAGGACCAGGGTAGGCGAAATGGTGCCTCTTCAGGGCCACAGGATGATAATTCAAGGAAACAGAAGTGAATGGCAGATGATAAGGCTCATTAAACCCAGTGAAAGTTCTTGCCAGCAGAGATGGAATCTATGGAATGTGTGTTTCTACAGGCTGTTTGGGCCGGTAGCAGATAAAACAAATAAATGAGGTGATAATGCTTTCAGTGTGCCTGAAATAACCTGCAGTGCTGGGCAGTCTTTACAATACCAGACGATGCCTGTCTGCCTGGAGCCGCTCTAGTGTGTGACCTCTTGAACTCTGCTTTACTGAAATGAGTGAGGCAGTGAGCCATGCTGGGAATAAATTTATTGTAAAAGTCAATGAGAGTCATGCGGTCTTGGCATTCCCACTAGACACAGGAAACCCTTCTGCCTCAGCCTGTGAGAGGTCAATGCCTTCTGAGGAGAACATGGGTCCACCTGGTCCCAACCACCTTTTTCCTGCACTGGCTGCCATTGATGGAAGACCAAACCTCGTCTCACTCCCCAGACACCCCAAGTTCCTTCCCCACTTTGTGCAGTAGAATGTCTTGTTTTCTCTGCCAAAAATGGCCTTTCTGCCCCTGATCTTCCCTCTTTTCCTAGAAACTATGTGTGCCCTTCAAGGCCCAGCTCAGGTGTGGCATCTGTAGGGAAGAATGTCCCGATTTTCCAGGTGGCTGACGTGCAGCTCAGCCTTTGTCATGCTACATCTCTTTAGCCTTTGCCTCCACTACTGAGCTGGGGCATCTCCAGAAGTAGAGGCTGTGCTCTCTTGGTCTTTATATGTCTAGAACATAACATGAAACTAAGTGAGCACACTGTAAATTATTTTTAGATGAAGAAATCTGTCCTTCCTTTTAAAAAACATTAGCATTAAGGCAGGAAGATCACCTGAGCCCAGGAGTTTGGGTTATCATGATGCTCCTGTACTCTACCCCAGGCAACAGAGCAATACTCTGTCTCAAGAAAATAAATACTTAATTAATAAAAATCCATGCATTATAGAATTGAAGGAATTAAACAGTTCTGGTATATTCTAATGCAGTGATTTTCAGCCAGTGTGCCGTGAAAAATTTTAAATATTCTTAATTAAATTATTTTCAGATGAAGTTCAAAGCACAGTAAGTATATTCTTTTTTTTACTCTTTTTTTTTTCATCAACATAATTTAAGTGTGCTGCAGAAGTTTAACTATAGGTTTGAGAGTGCTGTGAGGTTAAAAAAAAATAGGTTGAAAAACACTGCTCCTAGTGCATTGGTAAAATAATAAAGCACTGACAGCGTATCCACCTGTCCCCCATCCCTGTTTCTGTTTGTGACTCTTATCCTAGTTTCATTATCTCCCAAATCCATCCCCATTTCAGGTTTCTGTCACCTCTACCTGCCAGCAGACAAATTTCCAGAAAACTACTCATTTGACATAGACACCATGAACTTTCCCACCTCCAACCTCTGTTTTGTGGGGCTCTTGTCAATGATTGACCCTCCTCGCTCCACTGTGCCAGATGCAGTCACCAAATGTCGGAGCGCAGGAATCAAGGTAGGAGTTGTTTCCTTGATCCAAGGAGTTCTAATACTGATCACAGCAGATGGTCTCTTCAAGTAAATATCATCGTTTCTTTTTTAAAAAGTCTGTTCTTTGACTGTGTGCTAAGGTTTCAATAACTGTCCTGTAAAAAACAAAATGATAGTGTCTATATGGAAAAACCCACAATGATTACTACAGTGAGAAGAATCTCCCAGTGCCCTGAAGTGGCATCTCTTAGTCCACCATGATAGATAATAAAAAGCTTTATTACTTATTCTTGAGGTTCAGCTTCCAAAATCCATATTTCTTTGTGAGACTGAAACCAAAATATGAGTTCTAATATTATCTTAATATCAGGACTGCTGAAACACGGGGTGCCCCAAGTAGATATCTACTGGCCCTTTCATAAATAAAGTACCATCAAAAGGAAGAAGTGTTGGGTGGCACCTGTGGCTCAAAGGAGTAGGACCCCAGGCCCATATACCAGAGGTGGTGGGTTCAAACCCGGCCCCGCCCCCCCCCAAAAAGGAAGTGTTCAAGGGAGGGTGAATGGTGGGATCACACCTATGGTGCATAATGCAAGGGTACATGTTGGATCTATTAGTATAGAGTATAAACTTGCATTATGCACCATAGGTGTGATCCCAACCCAATAATTAAGTAAATGAGATGAAGTATATATTAACCAGTGTGATGTAAGTGTTCCTAATTCTATATGAAATCAGCACATTGTACCCCATAAATCCATTATTGTATACATGAAACAAAAGGAAGAAGTGTTAAGAAGCTTAGGAGCAAGGGTTGGCCTTTGGGATTAATGTATCCTTCAAAGACAGTGTGTCTCAGATCCCAACTACCCATAGGGCAAACCTTAGCAATCACTAATCACATTCTCCCAGGTTGTAGTGGGGCCGGCAATACTGAACCATCCTCACTTTGTGTCCATGGGCCTTTCTGTCTGTTCTAGGTTATCATGGTTACTGGTGATCATCCCATCACAGCCAAAGCCATTGCCAAGAGCGTGGGGATCATTTCAGCCAACAGTGAGACAGTGGAAGACATTGCTAATCGCCTCAACGTTGCAGTGGAGCAAGTTAACAAGTGGTAAGCACAGAGCCAGCACAGCAGAAACTCCGATTTTTACCCGGAGGCCCTGCAGGTGCTAAAGAGCTGTAGTATTTGGAGTAAATCACCCTTTTGCTAAACACCCTCTCAGGCGGTGCCAGGCTGATTTGATCTGTAATTCACATATCCACGTGCTCACTCAAAATTGAATGGAGCACCTAACATGTGCCAGACACTGTATTGATACCATGAAAATGACCTTTTAATACTCTTTGTCTAAAATTTCAAATCTGGTGATGTAGATCTGAAAAAATATGTGCCCAATTTGGAGTAAGAAAAACTGAAACAAACGGTTTATGTGTAGTCACTTGGCATGGGTCCAGTTGAATACTGAGGAATAAGAATTAGGTAAAGGGTGGCGCCTGTGGCTCAAAGGAGTAGGGTGCCAGCCCCATATGCTGGAGGTGGCGGGTTCAAACCCAGCCCCAGCCAAAAACTGGAAAAAAAAAAAAGAATTAGGTATAGTAAGAACATTTTGGGTTTCATACCCCCCCCCCCAGTGAGCATCTTGAGTATTTATCTATTCAGCAAGCCTCACAATTCATAGCCATGTAAACATACTCCTTTTTTTTTTGGCTATGGCTGGGTTTGAACCCACCACCTCTGGTATATGGGGCTGGCGCCCTATTCCTTTGAGCCACAGGCGCCACCCACATACTCCTCTTTTTTATTTACTAAAAATAGCAGTATGTAGAATGAAAGCTTCCTCAGGAAAGCATTTATCCTTGTTCCTATTAATTCTTTTAATCCATCCACTTCACCATTCATTTGTTTGTTAATTCTTTTTTTTTTTTTGGAGACAAAGTCTCACTCTGTCACCCTTGGTAGAGTGCTGTGGTGTCACAGCTCACAGAAACCTCAAACTCCTGGGCTCAGGCAATTCTTTTCCCTCAGCCTCCCCAGTAACTGGGACCACAGGTGCCTGCCACAACATCTGGCTATTTTTGTTGTTGTTGTTGCAGTTGTCATTATTGTTTAGCAGGCCCTGGCCAGGTTCGAACCTGGTAACTACTGTGTTATGGGCACCAAGCCCATCTGTTAATTCTTTTGATAATTATTGGTTAAGCACCAGGTATAACCAAGCACTGGGCTAGACCTGGAAATGTAAGTAGCAAACAGAACAAAACTATCTCCACCCTTGGGTAACTTCCCATCTGCCATGGTGACAGAGAAAAACCAACAATGTTGTGGTCAGTATAGTGGCAACATGAGGACATGAGGGCTGGTCGTGGGAGCAGAGTGGCCTGTACTTTGTGGGTGGTTTTCATAAGTCAAGACTCTAAAGTCTCAGATTGAAGAGAAGTGTCACTGGCTGTGGCTATACTTTCATGCATGCAGGGGGAAAATTGGAAGACCAAGGAAAATTGGAAGACCAAGTCTTCTAGTTTACCCAAACATATAAGCCTTTTAGGAACACAGAGCTAATAGGTAACAAGTTATTGTCAGGCAACACATTACCAAGTCAGACAATCAACCAGAATCACAGCCTCTGGCCACAGCAATAATATCTGAGGTCTGTGTCTTCTAATGCTCTTTGGTATAAATAACATCCCTCTGTGAAAACAGGTTTCGGGCTTGTTCATTATTTAAAATAATTGGATAATACATTTGTTTTCATTTTAGCAGTTTTTAATGTAAGTTATAGACAAGATTACCATATTCCTATGGTAATCACAAAAGGGAGAGTGGATTACACATTTTTATCCAGGTCATCCCGAATGTTTTTGCTTTTTCTCCTCATCAATTCTAGTTTCATGACCAACCTTATAAAAACTGCATCTTCAGCCAGGTATGGTCGCTCCTGCCTGTGATCCTAGCACGCCGGGAGGCCGAAGCAGGCAGATTACTAGAGCTCAGGAGTTTGAGACCAGCCTGAGCAAGCACCTCTTGAATAATGTCTTTCTTATCTTTGCCTTTTTCCTTCTCTATTTGGTGAGATTTGGTTTCCTGTTCTAGGATCTTTCAGGTCTTTGTCCAGTTTGAGCCTAGTCTTAACCACCCGCAGTGATGAATGTCCATAGGACAGTTGTGCCATCAGCTTCCTCCCATAGCACCCATTCAATGTAGATGACATGGTTTTTCCTGTAAACCTGTACTGCTTTGCCAATTTGATGACTTTTAGTGTCCATGACCTGACCTTTGTCATCCTGCATGAGCATGGATGGAACATTCTATTTCTATCTCAGCTCTGTGGAAAGAGGAGTGACACACTCTTCCTACAAATGTGGGACAGTGCACTGAAAGGCTTTTACAGTTCTTTCTTTGTCAGAAGTCACAAAGGACAGATTGCATGTGAAAACCCCACACTGTACCCCAGAAGTGCACTAATGTACATAGTTATCATTCAATAAAAAAATTAAAAAAAAAAGTCACAAAGGAATCGAACTCCATTTTGGCTGCTGCTGCTTCAGTGAAAATCACAAAAGGGAGAGTGGAGTACACATTTTTATCCAGGTCATCCCGAATGTTTTTGTTTTTTCTCTTCATCAATTCTAGTTTCATGACCAACCTTATAAAAACTGCATCTTCAGCCAGGTATGGTCGCTCCTGCCTGTAATCCTAGCACTCCGGGAGGCCGAAGCAGGCAGATTACTAGAGCTCAGGAGTTTGAGACCAGCCTGAGCAAGAGTAACCCTGTCTCTACTACAAATAGAAAAATTAGCTGGGTGTTGTGGCAGGCACTTGTAATCCCAGCCACTCAGGAGGCTGAAACAGGAAGATCTCTTGAACCAAGGAGGTTGAGGTTGCTGTAAACTAAGCTGACGCCACTGTACTCTAACCTGGAGCAAGAGCGAAACTCTGACTCCAAAAAAAAAAAAAAAATCGCATCTTGGCACGTATTAGGGAAAAGGACCATCCTTGCATTATTTTCTTACTTTGATTTTTTTTTTAGAGACAGAGTCTCACTTTATCACCCTCAGTAGAGTGTTGTAACGTCATAGCTCACAGCAACCTCCAGCTCTTAGGCTTAGGCAATTCTCTTACCTCAGCCTCCCGAGTAGCTGAGACTACCAGTGCCCACCACAACACCTGGCTATTTTTTTGCAGTTTGGCCAGGACCAGGTTTGAATCCGCCACCCTCAGTATATGGGGCCGGCACCCTATTTACTGAGCCACAGGCACCACCCTCTTACTTTGATATTTTTTACTAGCACCTAGGAAAACCCGTAGTTTGAGTCAAATGCTAGGATTCCAATATTTAGCACTAAGAAGAAAAACAAACCTAAAAATCTCAAAACTTACAAAACATAAAGAAAAGGGCATGCTGTATTTTGTACCCCAGTGTTTAAGAGATTTGAAGGGCAAAATGTGGAATGTTAGCTAAGAGAAGCTGAGCTGAGAACTGCCCCATGTGGCAAGGAGGCAAGACCTGTGAAGCCCTTAAGGCAGGTGGGGTGTGGGGGGTTCAGAAACCAGTGTCTGCTGGGCTGGGGGGAGAGTCAAAGGGGAAATGAAGCTTGATAGCTCAGGCTGCAGGGTCCTTGCTGACCAAGTTAGGGGTTCTGGGTTCTGCCCAGAGCACTGTGCAAAGCCCTTGAAGAGGCTTAGCAGGGGTGTGGCGCAGTCAGCTCTTCCTAATCAGTAGTTTCTACAACCTTACTTTTGTAGTCAGTGGACAACAGTGCTCAAAGGAGACTTCAATAAACCTTACTACCTACCTAGTACAATGCACATAGTAAATATTCTGCAAATCTGAACTAAACTGAATGTTTTGGCATAAGAAAGTTCTAAGACCCCAAACATAAGAACAGGCAGTGTTTTACCTTCCCCTTGCAGGTGACATAAGCTGCTCCAGGAAGTACAACACTTCACCCTCTGGTGAGGGAAGGGCCACTTTTCTTTTTATTCTTATTGTCATATGACACCAGGAAATAGTCTTTTTTTTTTTAAACCTCAGTTTGCTATCTTGAAATGGAGACCAAAGTACCCTCAGGACTCCTAACCCATGTTACTCACTAGGGAGGTATCAGATGTCAAGGGCTTTGGGTTCCAGGCAGTCTCAAGATGGCTCCAGCCCAGACCTCATCCAGAAGGATGTCTCACCCTAAGGTGCAGCCTCAGGCCTCACTGGGTTTCTCTTGGGCCTCCTAGGGATGCCAAGGCTGCTGTGGTGACTGGCCAAGAGCTGAAGGACATGAGCCCAGAGCAGCTGGATGAGATCTTAGCCAATTACCCGGAAATCGTCTTTGCCCGGACATCCCCACAGCAGAAGCTGATCATAGTGGAGGGCTGCCAGAGGCAGGTGGGTGAACGACAGTGCCCAGAGGGCCAAGTGGCTTGGCACTGACCACAATGAGGTGCAGAGCAGAGCTCTGGGCCTCAGATCCGGCTGTGGCACCTTTAAATCTGTCAAGGGAGGGCTCTGTGACCTGTCTATTCCCAGGAGCACTGACTCCTCCTCTGAGGCCCTCCTGGCCTGTGTTCCCTGTGAAGGACTTGCCCCAGCTCTGTCTTATATGGTGAGAACCAGGGCTTCTGACAGCAAAGCATTTGCCACTATGGTTGGTGTGAAGAGAGAAAGATTTTAAAATGCAAAGCTAGGCTCGGTGCCTATAGCTCAACCGGCCAAGGCGCCAGCCACGTACACCTAAGGTGGCAGGTTCGAATCCCCAGCCCGGACCCGCCAAACAACAATGATGGCTGCAACCAAAAAATAGCCAGGCGTTGTGGTGGGCGCCTGTGGTCCCAGCTACTTGGGAGGCGGAGGCAGGAGACTCGCTTGAACCCAGGAGTTGGAGGTTGGTGTGAGCTGTAATGCCACGGCACTCTACCCAGGGGGACAGCTTGAGGCTCTGTCTCAAAAAAAAAATAAAATAAAATGCAAAGCTATAAAACAAGAAACATGAAGACATAAGATGTAAAACACCACCATCTGCTTGCCACACACGTTCGGTTTTGCTCACTTTGGCTCGTTTGCTCTAAGCTCCTTGTTCTTGCCTCTAAGATGTCCCAGCTCTAACTTTGGAGACTATAGGGAGGCCTCATTGCTCTTTCTTGACCCCTGACCCCCAATCCCTGACCCCTGGGGCCCACTCCCTCCCATTCTGGGTCTCCCCAGGATGCGGTTGTCGCTGTGACAGGGGATGGAGTAAATGACTCTCCAGCTCTAAAGAAGGCAGATATTGGGATCGCCATGGGGATCGCAGGTTCCGATGCAGCCAAAAACGCTGCTGACATGGTCCTGCTCGACGACAATTTCGCATCCATAGTCACAGGGGTAGAGGAAGGTGAGTGGGTCTGTGGGTCCTCCCAAGGTTTGGGGCACCTGGGAAGCTGGCAGCAAGTCCTATAAGGAGAAATGTCTTGGCCTAGGCCGGCTTATCTTTGACAACCTGAAGAAGACTATCGCTTACACCCTGACCAAGAACATCGCTGAGCTCTGCCCCTTTCTGATCTACATTATCGTCGGGCTGCCCTTGCCCATCGGCACCATCACCATCCTGTTCATCGACCTGGGCACAGATATAGTAAGTGGCACTCAGGGAACAGGGTCTGACAACCCCAGGAAGTGTCACATTCAGGGTCATTTCCCTCAAGGGCCAGGAGATGGACTAAGTGTTTCTTAGACTTTGACGTGACAGGGCTAGTAGCCATGCAGTTCCAACAATCTCCAATTCCATGGAACATGCTTCAAAGCATGGGGCTAAAGACACGTGTCAAATGCTTGGAAATTAAAACAACTTTACTTCCCCCTCAAAAAAAAAAAACACAAGGACAATATGCCATTGATCAAGTTTAGCCCACATCTTCTATTCTTCTATTTCTTTGGGGAAGATGAGGCTATCACCCAATTAGTCCCTATGCTGCTGGGTGCCTAGTGGCTGAAGTAATAATCCCACAGCTGCCCCCTGTTAAGTAAGGGACTCTGATCTGGAAGCTCCTCTCCTGAATACAGTAAGCAGTCATGGTGGCTACTAAGACTTTATAAAGCTTTGACTATAGTGATGTCACTTAATTCTTCCCCTTTTCCAGTACGTATCCACGTAGAAAAGCCAGTGAAAGTTATCTCTTTGACCCTGGCTTACAGGCACGGGGGCAAAGAGAGCAAGCTTAATTCACAGCAAGAGACGGTTCTGTAGGGTGCCTCCGTCCCTGTCCCAGCTCTCTGGTTTTATAAGGCTCCCAGCTAATGCCCCCATGGCTGTTCCACCCCAGTGCTTGGAGATTTGGGTGGCACACCAGAGGGGAGAGGGCAGCACAGGAAACCTTGGAGTGGGGGAGTGCACTGTGGCCAAGATTGTTTGGAACTGCCAGCACAGGGTGATAATATAAAGAAGAGTCAGCATTAAAGCTGCTGTTTCTAAATTCCAAATAGGCTGGGCACCCCTATTCCTGTGGCCTGGGTGGACCAGTTCCAGGGCCCCACCCCACCCACCCCTGAACCCCTTGTTGCACCACTGCTATTATCAGCAAAGGATTCTTGGGTCAGCTTCACCAGCCTGTCCTCTTCTAGATCCCCTCAATTGCCTTGGCCTACGAGAAAGCTGAAAGTGACATCATGAACAGGAAGCCACGCCACAAGAAGAGAGACAGACTAGTGAACGCACCACTTGCTGTGTACTCCTACCTGCACATTGGTACGGTGAAGGCATGTCTTACTTGTCACTCCAGGGCCCATCCAGAGAATTCATTCAAGCTGTAGGCACAGTCAGAACTTGTGATTTTCCTTTTGGAGGTGGGGGTGGGATGGGAGAAGGAACTGAGAGGAGCCAGGCACAGGCAGTTCTCTGAATCCTGATGCATCCTGTGCCCACATCTCTCCCTCCTCCAGGCCTCATGCAAGCGCTGGGAGCTTTTGTCGTGTATTTCACTGTCTATGCACAGGAGGGCTTTCAGCCTACCTCTCTCATTAACCTGCGGGTAGAATGGGAAAAAGAAGATGTAAACGACTTGGAAGACAGCTATGGGCAGGAATGGGTAAGTGACAGGAGCCCTGCCAGTATCTTCTCTCTGCTTCTCCCCTCCTGCCCTGCCGGGACTCATACAGAACCTCCGTATCCCTGAGTGGCCTTCATGAGATAGAGACAGTGAACAACTTCTTAGTTAATAGGGGTCAGAACCCCTTTGTGACACTAATTTGGCTTTTGCCAGGATGAGGAACAGCCTCATTTCTCTGGCCACAAAAGCTTCATTTTTCACATTAGCTTTACCATTTGGTATGGAAGAGTAACCAGCCCAACCACACCCACAGTTGTACCAAATAAACTGACATTGTTCCCTGCCCACCTGCTGCAAGGAGAACAATGTTTCTTTCCAAACACTAGGACAGTGGTGCTCAACCTTCCTAATGCCACGACCCTTTACTACAGTTCCTGTGGGTCGAGATAGGAGGAAGTGGGCATACAAGTGAATCCATACAAAACTGCACTGAACCTCCCTGGAGTTTTCTTCCGAGACTTATGCCCTCTTTCTTCCCTGCCCATTAACAGACAAGGTACCAGCGGAGACACCTGGAGTGGATAGGCTACACAGGTTTCTTTATTGGCATCCTGGTCCAGCAGATAGCAGATCTGATCATTAGGAAGACCCGGAGGAATTCCATCTTCCAGCAGGGCCTATTCAGGTACTGCCCACATGTGCCTCAGTCTCAGCCCTGGCTGACCTTCCCAGGGTGACCACAGCGGTGGTTCACAGGACCCAGCTATGACCACACCTAGAACAAACAAGGTGTTGCCTCTACCAGTGGCAAGGTCTGCTGGGTGCGTGAACATGGAGCCAGGGGAATTCAGTATGTTTGCTTTTGTGTATCTTGCAGAAATAAAGTCATCTGGGTGGGGATTGCCTCGCAGATTATCATTGGGCTGATCCTGTCCTATGGCCTTGGAAGCGTCACAGCCCTGAGTTTCGCTGTGCTCAGGTGAGTCCACCTTCAACAGCATGGAGGACAGAGTCGGCTCCAGCTCTGAACTCTGGCAGCCTAAATAAACACGAGGCTTCTTCCCCAAAAGTCATTCAAAAGAGATCACACCAGTTCCACGCTCTGTGAGCCCAGCCCAAGGCTCTGACCTGACATGTCCTGGAAGAGGAAACAGACCTTGTTAGTTCACCTCAACCCTCATCCAACAGGCTGCTTCAAAGGCAGGCACTGCTTCTCACAGTCACCCAGAATAAGTGAGGCACTTTCCAGTCTGTGTAGCTGCCCCATGCATTTGTCGTTCTTTCTAGGAAAGCAGCGACAGTGGACAGGTGGCCCCTTCCCATTAGCCAGGGCGTTCTGTCCCTTTGGCTGAGCTAGGCCTCACTTCCCCATCTTCTGCTTCCAGGCCTCAGTACTGGTTTGTGGCTGTGCCACATGCCATCCTGATCTGGGTGTATGACGAGGTGCGGAAACTCTTCATCAGGCTCTACCCTGGAAGTGAGTATTGTGAATTTGAGGCTCTTTCCCTTCTTCAGCGATTCTTCATTTCTAATTATCTCTTTCTCCCTTCCAGGCTGGTGGGATAAAAACATGTATTACTGAGACCACCTCACTTCCAGCCCTCCTAAAGGCACACGATGCTCTTGTTCATCTTCTGGGCACTTGATGGGAGATTGCTATGCAGTGTAAACATCATCAAAATTCATGTGAGAAAACATTCATGAAGAAAACTATATGAACAACAACACTCACTGATACTTTGTACTTAAGCTGAGATTCAACTATTTATATATGATTTTCATCTCTATCTCCATCTCCCTATTTTAAAATGTGTGACCTTCAAGGTTGTGGTATAGGGAAGGATACATTTCTATGTATACAAAGTGCCTTGATGTTAAATATCTGTGTAACCCAGGTGTCTGCTGGGGTCTACTTCAGATGGGACTGCTCCACGTGAGACTGTTCAGGCACCCTTCCCATACCCGGCTAAAGGCCCAGTGGCTCCTAAGACTTTTGTGAATTCCCTAGAACATACATGTTCACGGTCACCTGGCTCAGAAAAGGCTAATTCAGCTGAAGACCTACAGGAGATGGATGTGGTGGCAGGTTTATATCACAACAGTACAGATGGCCTCATTTCTTACTCAGAGATGTCCTTCTTGAAGGCTCTTGCTACTCAGCCATGATGGCTTCCTTGGCTGTATCACCCCCTCCCCACCTCTCCAGTCCTTTTGTTTGTTTCCCCCACAGTCACCCCCCCCCAACCCCTGCCACCAAACTGAGCTCCAGTTCCATTTTACACATCCCAACTCAAAATGCTCCACTGACCCAGATGGGCTTTCTTCCCCAGGCTCCCACCCCAGCAGAGAGCTGTTGTGGCTTCAATAGTAAATATTTATTTCTTGTAAAAGTTGCCAGGTGCTCTCCAGAGAAAATGTTCTGTCAGTCATATTCTGTGTCAAAAGTCCAGAGAATCCTTGTTTTTAAGTAAAAGATAATTTTATAAAAACTGGTCTAACTGTGGTGTTCTAATTGATTCAAGCTTTCCAGAATGCTGAGCACAGGACACCCAAAAAAATGAGATGAAATTTCCTTTTTATTTTCTCTGCTGATCATTTTACTTATCTGTGGAAGGTCTGAAATGTGGGATTTTCCCTTTACATTCTTCCCTCACAGCCCCAGTGCTCTAGCCTGGGCCTCTGGAGTGCCTGAGTGTCTTCCTCCGGACCCCTGCAGGAGGGCCAGTCCAGGGAAAGTAGTTTCCACAGCTTTTTCTTCACTACTCACCTGGTGGGAGCTGATCTGACAGAACTTCCATCCAGTGGCCCAGGCCACAACCTCTAGTAGAGGTTTCATTTGGACCATCTGCTGCTGCCCCGAGGGCTGTAAATGGGTATTTTTGGGACAGCAAAAGCAATACTTAGAGCTACCAGGCTCTCAGGGGCACACTTAGGAACAGAAAAGAGGGAAGGGGTCCTCCTAGCAACTCTACGTCCATAGAGTCTAACATCCAATGTGCACTGTGTGTGGCTATTAAAGCTAAAATGATGTTACTCTCCTCAGGTTTTTAATTTCTATGTTCAACGGTAGTTATCACAGGACTAATCTATCAGTAGTCCAGTGAACTGGAAACCCTTTCCGGGGTGGTTGGGGCAGTGTAGTAATGGCCTTTTCATTCCAGTTTTGACAAGGCAGCAAACACTTTCTAGAAACCAGCTTAGAGTAACTCGTCCTGACTCCTTCAGGCCAGGCCGCCCCAGTGCTCCTGCCTGTGATGCTTGGCAGCACTTGATCCTGTTAGACCCAGCAAGACCCGGCTGTCAATCAGCACAGAGCTGTACCATTGAAGGCTGGGTTGGGTTAAGGTTGAAAGGAGTTGAATTTGAAATAGAAGTCTCTTCACAGCAGGAGCTGTGAGTGAAATAAACTTTACTTACTCTTGCAAAAAGTTGACACTCAAATATTTCTAAGTTGAACAAGTAACTATATTAGGGAATCTCAGAAATAAGACTAGTGTGCCAAGTAGTTTTATTATGTTGTAGACAGAAAAAGGCAATAAAATCTGGTATCAGAGAGTTTTGCGCAGGCACTACTTCAATGACCCAATAAAGGCTAGACACGTGTTAGAAAATATGACATAGTTAATTTAAATCTAATTCAGAGGGCAGAGTATCTCAGAGATATAAAACATGAGGCTGAATTTATAAAGTCTTTGCCTTTCCTTTTTCTTTTCTTTTTCCTTCTTTTTTTTTTTTCTGAGACAGAGTCTCATTCTATGGCCCTGGGTAGAGTGCTGTGGCATCATCATAGCTCAGAGCAACCTCAAACTCTTGGGCTTAAGCAATTCCCTGGCCTCAGCCTCCCAAACAGCTGGGACCATAGGCATCCGGCATAATACCTGGCTAGTTTTTCTATTGTCTCGCTTTTGCTCAGGCTGATCTCAAACTTCTGAGTTCAAATAATCCTTCTGCCTTGGCCTCCAAGAGCACTAGGATTACAGGTGTGTGCCACCACACCCAGCTGAATATTTGCCTTTTCAAACAATGTGTTTTATTCTGATTGTATAACTGCAGCTCATTTAAGAAAATTTAGGGCTCGGCACCTCTGGCTCAAGTGGCTAAGGCAGCAGCCACATACACCCAAGGTGGCGGGTTTGAATACCGACCCGTGCCCACCAAACAAGAATGATGACTGCAACAAAAAAATAGCCGGGCGTTGTGGCGGGCGCCTGTGGTCCCAGCTACTTGGGAGGCTGAGGCAGGAGACTCACTTGAGCCCAGGAGTGAGAGGTTGCTGTGAGCTGAGAGGCCACGGCACTCTACCCAGGGGGACAGCTTGAGGCTCCTGTCTCAAAAAAAAAAGAAAATTTAGAATAGGCTGGGCATGGTGGCTCTCACCTATAATTGTAGCACTCTGGGAGGCCAAGGCAGGTGGATTGATTTAGCTCAGGAGTTCAAGACCAGCCTGAGCAAGAGCAAGATCCTGTCTCATAGAAAAACTAGGCTGGGCTCAGCACCTGTGGCTTAAGCGGCTAAGGCGCAGCCACATACACCTAAGGTGGTGGGTTCGAATCCCCAGCCCGGGCCCACCAAACAACCATGGCTGCAACCAAAAAAATGGCCAGGCGTTGTGGCGGGCGCCTGTAGTCCCAGCTACTTGGGAGGCGGAGGCAGGAGACTCGCTTGAGCCCAGTTGGAGGTTGCTGTGAGCGTAATGCCATGGCACTCTACCCAGGGGGATAGCTTGAGGCTCCGTCTCAAAAAAAAAAAGAGAAACTAGGCTGCTGTGGTGGTGGGTGCCTTTAGTTCCAGCTACTTGGGAGGATGAGGCAAGAGGACCTCTTGACCCCAAGAGTTTGAGATTGCTGTGAGCTAGACTGAAGCCACAGCACTGTAGCCCAGGTGACAAAGGAAGACCCTGTCACAAAGAAAAAGTAAATGAAAATTTAGAATAAACAAGAGTAAAAAGAAAATTAAAATCACCTTGAATCTCACTACCTAGTCATATAAATAAATGAAAAAGTAATTATTTATTTTCTATACATACATTCCTTTTTAGGCAAAAGTGAAGTAAAGTTTTCAATTCTGCCTGTCAACTCAAATAAATGAATGAGGCAAAAAAATCAATGAAGGATTTTTAAGCCAAGATTGTTAGGATGCCTCTGGAAATAGCAGATAAACTGCAGGTGTTTTCTAAAGTGGCGGGTGGAACATTTGGAAGGTAACATAGAGAAGGGAAAAGGTGAGGTGGGGGCTGAGGAGGTAGTGGTTACATTTTTGTGAGGCCCAAGAAATTGATATTTTACATGAAATAAGGGAGTGAAGGAAGCATCAATCATATAGCTGTCCCTGAGTGGGTGGAAGAATGTCCAATTGTGTCTTATCTCCAGTTCTGTTACCTGTAAGATAAACTTATAATTCATTACTAGTGTAGAATCAACAGGCGCTAGACATAGGTATAACTTGCATGTACTTGCTTAGAGAACATTAGCAAGAAATTTCCTTATTGAGTGATCTGTGAGACCAGTTCTTTACAGGTGCCAGAGGCTTTTACCTTCTCTTTTGCATAAGGACTTGGGAAAGTAGCCCTAAGAATTTGGTACTCTTTTTATGAGACATGATGCTAATGACTGCGCAGTATTCCATAGTGAGAGCCCTTTAACTACATCCCTACTGTTAAACGGTTCATTTATTTCCTACTATTCATCTTTCTGAAACAGGCTGCATCTTGTCCTTAAATCTTGTACCACATCTCTGATTATTTAATAATAGATTTCTCAAAATGGAATTAAGAGACTAAGAGCAGGCTCGGCGCCTATAGCTCAACCGGCTAAGGTGCCAGCCACGTACACCTAAGGTGGTGGGTTCGAATCCTCAGGCCGGACCCGTCAAACAACAATGACGGCTGCAACCAAAAAATAGCCGGGCGTTGTGGCGGGCGCCTGTGGTCCCAGCTACTTGGGAGGCGGAGGCAAGAGACTCGCTTGAGCCCAGGAGTTGGAGGTTGTTGTGAGCTGTAATGCCATGGCACTCTACCCAGGGGG
>CAUYTI010106074.1:0-18482 GCA_963575145.1 Galago senegalensis | reverse complement strand
TACCGTGGGGTTCTGTTTTTTTATTTTTATAAAAAAAAAAAAAAAAAAAAAAAAAAAAAAAGAAATATGTTCTGGACTTTCTTAGGAGACATTATTAGACACTACAATGAGTCATGTCACATGGTAAGTCACTTCAGTATTCCTATCCCATTACTTACCTCATGTTTTCTCCCCCCAAAGTTCATAGGTTAAAATCCTAACTCCCAGTGGGATGGTATTTTGAGATTGCAGCATTTGGGAAGTGATCAGACCAGGATGGTGGAGCTCTTATGATGGGATGAGGACCTCTATAAGAAGACAGTTGTCTATAAACCAAGAATAGGGCTCTCACTAGAATATATATGGGCTTGTTTTTTTACCTTGGACTCCCTACCCTACAGAACTGTGTGTAATGAATGTTTGTTGTTTAAACTGACCATTCTATGGCATTTTTTCCATAACAGCCCTAACTGAATAATATACACCTTAAGTCTCAGATTCTATAATATGCCAAGATATTTCTTGAATCTCAGCTTTATTTAGTGTGAGCTATTGAATTCATGAATATTGAATTCATATTTCATTCTTCCCTGATTCAGAAAGTAAAATAGTTGTAATCACTCTGAGCAGCTTGAGTAAGAACATCACATGTGGACTCTGGTACCTATACCCACATTAGCTAATTTGGCTCAATTTGTTTATGATTTTTCCTACCTAGTGAAGCTATTGCCTTTGAATCCATAGCCATACATATTCCCTGGGTTTCTGCTGATAAAAAAAAATTGTAATTTTTGTTATTTTAACCCTTTTTTCCTTATCTACCCTTGTTTTTAATCCTTTCTGACACACTGGCAACCAACACTAAGTCAAAACCTAGAACTAGTGAGAGGTTAAGAACAGCCACATTGCCTCAGATGAGTTCATTAACCCAGAAAGGCAGAATCAAGCTAATATAACAGGGATGAGGGGATTCTACAGGCAATGAAAGCTCAAGGGACTTGGGGGTTCAGAATAGTCAGAATAATCTAAATCCATCTAACATTTTCATTCTGATTCTCTGGGTTTCTGATCTTCCTCTCTCAAGGCTCTAATTTTCACAGAGAAAACCTGGTGAGGTTGTGATTCAACTGACATAATTCAGCAATAAAAATGAGATCAGACACTATACCATTTTTTGCCATCGTAAGTCCTTCAATTATAAGTATGAAATTCTGTGGGATATAGTCATGGGTATTCCTTGGACCTCTAACTTACTCTAGCCAAGTATTTAAAACCTTGAGTTTACTGTTTTCTTTCTCTATATCCTTCCGTTCAGTCAGAAAAATCCACCCTACACCACAATTATTATACTTATATCTTCATCATCAAATCCTATTGAAGCAATAATGCAGTCCACTAAACCTTGGTTTCAATAGGTCCTTCATTCCAGATGATTGGAGGCAATAATTTCAGTAGCTCATCTTTCTTTTCACTGCAAGCCAAGAATTACCAATGACCCGTTTTTCATTAATAGGACTGTTTCTTCTTTCAGATTCAACCAGGATACAATACCAAATTTATGCCCTTGAGTAAAGAGCAGTGCAACCAGCTTCAGTAAAAAGTATTCAATGTAACTAGATAAAATGCAGGAAATAGAAGTTTTTGCAGTTATTTCAAACAAGACAGTATTTAATGCAAGTATGACATATGCCCCAAATCAGTGAAATGAACACTAGAATAAGTGGACCTAAGAGATATTCACAGAAAAGTCTCCCCAAAACTACTGAATAATATATATATATTTTTTCATCAATACTTGGGACATTTTCCAAGATTGATCATATTTTAAGCCATAAAATAAATCTCAGGAAACTCAAAAAAATCAAAATCATACCATGTCACTCCTCATACCACAATGGAATGAAACTAAAAATCAATTTCAAAGAAACACCTAAATTGACAAAGAGTTATGAAAATTAAACAACCTGATGCTGAATGATCCTTGGGTCAATGATGAAATTAAGGTGGAAATCAAAAGATTCCACAACTGAATGACAAAAATGTACACAAGATTTTAAAATCTATGGACTACAGCAAAAGCAGTCTTAAGGAAAAAATTCAAAGACTTAAATGTCTACATAAAAAAGATAGAAAGATCACAAATTAACAATCTAATGTCACATCTTAAGGAACTGAAAAAAAAACCCTCTTCCCCTGAAAAGAACAAACCAAATTTAGCTCTAGCAGAAGAAAAGAAATAACAATGCTCAGAGAAGAAATAAATGAAATGGAAACCAAAAATTGTATATAAAGGATCAATGGGCCAAAAAGTAGGCTCTTTGAAAAGATAAAATCAATAGACTACTAACCAGATCAACCAGAAAAATAAGAGAAAGGACTAAAATGACTTCAATCAGAAATGAAAAAGAAGATATTGTAAGTGATAGCACATAAAAACAAAATATCACCCATTAATGCTATGAAAACTTCTATAAACTAGAAAATTGAGAAGAAAAGGACAAACTCCTGGAAACACATAACCTACCACGCCTGAATCAGGAAGAAATAGAAATCTAGAACAGACTAATAATAAGTAGCAAGATTGAAGCAGTAATAAGATATCTCCCCTCCCCCAAAAGAAAAAGCCAGACCATACAAATTCACAGATGAATTCTACCAGATCTATAAAGAAGAACTGATACCTATCCTATAGAAACTATTCCATAAGCTCAAAAAGGAGGGAATTCTCCCAAACTCATTCTGTGAAGCTAGTATCACCCTGATACCAAAGCCAAAAATGGACATAACAACAACAAAAAACAAACAAACAAACAAAAAAACTAGCAGATCAATATCTCTTTTGAACATAGATGCAAAGATCCAAAAGAAAATACTAGCAAACTGAATTCAAAAATACATCAAAAAGGTAATTCACCAGGAGAAAGTGTGTTTAATCCCAGGGATGCAAGGATGGTTCAACATCCTGAAATCAATTAACCTGATTCACCACACAAACAGAAACAAACCAAATAAATTAATAAATTAATATCCATATGATCATCTCAATAGATGCAAAAAATAATTTGCTAAAATCTAGCACTCTTTCATGATTAAACTCTCAACAAAGTCTCAGAAGGAACATAATTCAAAATTAGAAAAGCCATTTATGATAAATGCATGACCAACATCATACTGAATGGGGGAAAGTTGAAAATATTCCCTCTAAGAACAAGACAAGAGTGTTCACTGCCACCACTTCTATTCAACATACTACTAGAAGTCCTAGCCAGAGCAATCAAATAAGACACAGGAATAAAAGATATCCAAATTGAGAAAGAGGTCATACTACCCCTGTTTGCTGAGGATATGATCTTATATCTAGAAAACTCTAAAGACTCCACCAAAAGTCTCCTAGAATTGATAAATAAGTTCAGCAAATTCTCAGGTAACAAAATCAGTGAACACAAATCAGTAGCATTTCTATATGCTAGTAACAGTCAAGCTTAGACTCAAATAAAAAACTCCATACCATTCACAACAGCTACAAAGAATATAAAATGCAGAATATCCTTAACCAAGGAGGTGAAAGGTCTCCACAAGGTGACTTTCAAAGCACTGAAGAAAGAATTTACAGATGACAAAAACAAATGGAAAAACATCCTTTGCTCATGGATTGGTAGAATCAACATCGTTGAAATGTCCATAGTGTTCCAAAGTAATTTATAGATTCAGTGCAATCTCATCGAGGTCATATTTCATAGATCTAGGTAAAAATATTTCATATACCAAGGTCATATTTCATAGATCTAGAAAAAAATAATTCTATGCTTTATTGGAACTAAAAAAAAAAAATGCCTGAATAGCCAAAGCAATCTTAAGCAAAAAGAACACATCTGCAGACATCACAATACCTGGCTTCAAATTATACTACAAATCTATAGTAACCAAAACAGCCTAGTACTGGTATATGGGTAGTGACATAGACCAATGGGAAGACTAGTGTGGAGATTCCTCAAAGAACTAAAAGTAGACCTACCACTTGATCCAACAATCCCATTACTATGTATTTACCCAAAGGAAAAAAAGACACAACTCACAATTGCAAAGATAAGGAATTAATGCAAGTATGCATCAATTCATGAGTAGATTAACAAAATGTGGCATATATATACACACACACACACACACACACGTACAGAGAAGTTGTACTCAGTATATGTGTGTATGTGTGTGTATATATATATACACATACACATGTACAGAGAAGTTGTACTCAGTCATTTAAAAAATGAATCATTTAGTAAAAATCTCAGTGAAACTCTAGATCATTTCCTTAGTGAAATATCAGAAATAGAAAAACCAATATCATATGTACTCTTTAATAATTGGGAGCTAACTGATGGGCACATGTGGGCACAGAGATGTAAATGTCATTGGAAATCAAGGAGGGTGCTGTGGAAAAGTGTCAAACTTACCTATTGCATACAATGAACACTATTCTGGTCATGGGTATACTGAAAGCCCTGACTGAAGCATTGTAGAAAGTATCCATGTAACAAACCATTTGTATCACCTTAATTAATATTTTTAAATTTTTTTTTAAAAAGAGCTTCTATTCCTGTCTTGAAATTTTTACATAAGTGCATATAAGTAGCAGAGCCTAATTCACATATAGAATCCAGTTATAAAGGAGTCTGGTAAGTGTGATTGATTCCTTCCAAAAAGGAAGGCATATAAAAGGAATTGGAATAATGTATATAATCATCCTTATTCAGGGCTTTGCCTAAAAAGTTGACTCTCACAGCTTGCCACCCCAGCATTAAGCACCATGTTCCTTCCATTAGTCCTTGGAGGCTGTTCTGTTTTCAAACGACTTCTCTATTGTTATTTCTAACTTTAGTAGGTTTTAGCAGAAATCAGTCATAGACTATATACTTTGTGGGAGAGATTAGAATAATTACCACTCACATTATGGAGACCAGCACTAGATGTAGTACATGCTTTATATGCGTTTGAGCTCATTTAGTATTTATACCAAATCTACAAGGAAATTATGGCTACAGTTTAAGCAACTTGTCTGTGATCGCACAGCTAGAGGAAAGCCAGGTCAGGATTTCCACACAAGCAATCTCAGCCATGCTGCAGCAAGGCTTACAGTAGGATCTGCACTTTAGAAATGTTTGTTTACACCAATTCTCTCCCACTATTTGTGAGATTGCCTAAAAGGTAGCTTCTCATGCTGTGTTGGCCATTCTACTGGAGCCGTTTCTTATGTTCAAGTTCAGGTCTTAAATCTCTTTGCAGACATAGTAGACTCTAAAGGAGAAAACAGAGACTGACCAGTGAGAATTCGGCACACGTGTGAAGGCACATTTATTAAATACACATAGTAGAATGTTTGTGGCAGCAAATAGTTCTAGCACGACCTTGATGAAAGAATTCGGTCATTGATATTATTGTTAGATAATTCTGCTTCTGCTAATTTGCTTCTGCAGAGAAGACTGTCAGTGACGTGCCTAAGGATTAAACAATTGAAAAAAAACTTCTCAAAAATATAATACCTACTAGTTTCATTTTGGTGACCAAATTTTGCTTCCCAAGGGAATCTTGGTAATGATGCACATTAAAAACTGATAACTTCATAATTCCAAATGTAGTCATCAGTTTGGAGAGGGACATTATTCTGCTGATTGCTCTACTATCCTGAGAAAACATACAGTTTTTGGAAAAGTGTTCAGGTTGGTCATTTCCAGGCTCCCTTTACTTTATCTTCAGAACAATCCACTTCTAGCTCACAGGAGAGTCCATGCTAGTTAAATAGTCAGCTAATAATAATAACTATAAGAAATTCCACTAGCAAATTAATATGGACTTGTGCAGGGGAACGACCTGGTTCCAATCCTAAGTCCTGAGTTTCAAAGCTCACTCCATCACTTCTTATTGTAAATCTTGTCCAATTCTTTCTGAGGGCTTCAGTTTTTCCATCTTTAAAATGGGCAATGCACTTGATAATAACAAGAGTCTGTAACTATAAATTCCACTCTAATCCTAGCCAAAGCATCAGAGAAAATTCAGCAGCTGTTCAGGAGGAGTGAGACAAATAATTCATTGCTACCATCATTTGTGCTCTCTGAAAAGTCAGAATTCCTGGTGGGGGCTCTTCATCTATTTTCATTACAGAAATTAAAGTTGATGCCCTGAACGTCTGATGCTCCTTTATGTTCATCCTCCTTTTGTCCATGTGGGTAAACTACTTTCAAGAAAAGCAGCTTATTTTAAAAGCATAAACCACTTTGGAAAGAGAATTCAATTCTCTTTGACTCCTGTCAGGGTTTTGCCAATGTAATAAGAAAGCATGTTCAATAAGCACCCAGCCGTCTGGTGAACCGAATTTGGCAAGGAGTACTGTGAGTGGAGGAAGAAAATGGGCACCATGATAGGAGTCATCTCTCTCCCAGCTTCCAGCCAAGGATGGAGGAAACCTGGCGGATCCTGCATGCATTATTAAAATCACCAGATCATCAGAGAAATCTGTCCCAGGATAGAGACTGTTCCAGAAATTCTTTTGATTTTTAGTTTAGTTTTTATCCATCTGCTGGAGATACTTGTCCTAACATGCCAAGCATTTTGAATGTCCTTTTCTTGGATATTTTTATTGTCCTATAAAGTGATGAACTTGGTTTCACTGTGGGCTTCATTCAGAGAGCTGAGAGCTAGCTGACTTTGGTTTGCACTTTTGCACTTTGATGTTTTCTAATTTTTAAGTTTAGGGTATATTAGGGTTACACAACAATTATCAGAGAAAGGGAAAGGCTCAGTATTGATTAACCAAATAAGCTTGGGAGCATGCAGCAACATGCAGGCCCCAAATGTGTTCAAGGGCATCACTCATGTTCATAGAAGAACAGTCCCAGGTTATAACATGAAGGTAATTTTACTTCACTTCCCTCAATAAGTAAAGAAATCCTTTGTGCTTGGTTTTACACCCCCACATAAAGATAGCTTCATCTCTGCTGGAATTTATGGCAGCCTGAGCAGAAGTGTGAAGCAGGTGGTGGCAAGTGGACTTCTAGAGAGGCAGGCTCTGAAACAGAGAGCCGCATGCAAGGGCTCACTCAGGTGGCTTTTGCCGTTGGCACCTAGGAAAGGCATGAGAAGGACCAGAAGTAGGTAAGACAGACAAAGTTATAATGAAATCACAGGGGAAGCCTTAACTGAGCCTGGATTGGGAGGCTGACAGCCTCTCAGAACCGATCTGAGCTAGAGGAAGATGCTCAGAACTTTCCACCTCCCAAGCCCATCAGTCATCAGGTGAAGGTATCCTGGGGAAGTAGACAGCACTGTAGCAAAGTGCTCTCTCTACAGCCTTGACAATATCCACAGGGGGTGATGGCAAAGGCTCTCTGCACACAGCACCAGAACACTTCCAGGAATGCCAACCACATGGGCAAAGCTTGCTCTCCTCAACACTGCCCCCAGTTTGGTATCCCTCATGGGATTTGTCCATTCCAATAGCCTGTGCTCTAAACTCTTCCTTTTCTCCTTTCTCTATCCACACTCAATTGCCTTTTATCTCCTCCTTTACCAGTAATTGTTACATGTGGATAAGCCACAGTCCCAGCTCCTTGCATAAAGGTTAGTAAACACTTCATGTTCTGAAAATGTAGGTAAGACATCCACATTATAGTGATGATGCCTGTAATCAAAGGACTAAGGATAAATACGGGCATTTCAAGCAGAGTGGAGGACAGTAGAGTATTTAGATTCCCCTTAAGTGATACTACCACACGGGTACACATAGTGAACCTTATTGTTAATACAGGTGCAAGATTACAACATGAAAAATTTGCAAAAATGTGTCTCCCATCAGCTCTTCCGGAGACATTCCTAGAAGCTCCAGGGGCCTATTATGTTTCAAACTTACTTTAAAAGACCAGGGCCAGATGAGCATACCCAAGGCATGGCAGGCATAGCAGAATTCAAGCTCAAGCTATATTACACCATGTCACATGAGAGGGCACCCCTCTCTTTCTGGGAATCTCAGGGAAGAGCAATCTGTAAGACATTTCTTCTCATTACAGGAGCAAGGAAAAGCAATTAGTTCTGCCAGGAGTGATAAGCTAAAGAACATTGAATGGGGGTTAATATAACTACATGACCACTACATACTAGACACTTCGCTGGTAATTTTAAATGAATTCTCACACTGCTACTATGGTAGGTGTTTTTATTGTACCTTTTTAAATATATAAAACCAAACATTAAAGAGGTGAAGGTTTTGGCTAGGAAACACAGCTGGTAAGTGAATGAGTCGATATTTGAACTCCAAAGCCGATGCTATTCCTACCACGTCAGATACTATGGGGATTTTTGAATAACTTTTAATTACAGCAGTTCAACGTTGTAGTACTTGGAAGGTTAATATTTTAAACTACTTGTTAATGCTTTTAATACCTTCTTGGTCTAGATGTAGTTTTTTTCATAGTTTCTAAATTAAACCTGACTTGTCAGACTTGTACCCATGCCAGAAATGACTTGTGTGTCTGAAATGTGTCTATTCATATCACCACAAAGCATGTGGTTTAATTTTACCTAAAATTGTGTGTCCTGCCACCATTTACTTGCTCACACTTTGATCACTGTTTTGTAAAACATGTCTTTGGATTTGTAAATTTTGCTTTTGTTTTGCTTTGCCTGTTAAAATGTTAGTAATTTTGTAGAAAGGTTTTTGTTTATGTCTTTCTTTTTGTTCGGGATGGTTTGTTTGTTGCCTGCCATTCCATTACTTTTTTTTTTTTTTTTTGAGACAGAGCCTCAAGCTGTCCCCCTGGGTAGAGTGCCGCTCACAGCAACCTCCAACTCCTGGGCTCAAGCAAGTCTCTTGCCTCTGCCTCCCAGGTAGCTGGGACCACAGGCGCCCACCACAATGCCCGGCTGTTTTTTGGTTGCAGCCGTCACTGTTGTTTGGTGGGCCGGGGCTGGATTTGAATCTACCAGCTCAGGTGTATGTGGCTGGCGCCTTAGCCACTTGAGCCATAGGCGCCAAACCATTTTTTTTTTAAGAGTCTCACTTTGTCACCTTGGGTAGAGTGCTAGGGTATCACAGCTCACAGCAACCTCCAACTCAAATGGGCTCAAGCGAGTCTCCTGCCTCTGCCTCCCAAGTAGCTGGGACTAGAGGCACCCGTCACAATGCCCAGCTATTTTTTTGTTGCCGTTTGGCCTGGGCTGGGTTTGAACCCACCACCCTACTCACTGAGCCACAGGTGCCACCCTATAGAAACATTTTAGGAAAGAAAAAACTGTATTAAAAATGTAATACACGATGGCAGCACCTGTGGCTCAAGGAGTAGGGTGCTGGCCCCATATTCCAAGAGTGGAGGGTTCATATTCCAAGAGTAGGAATTCGGCCCCAGGCAAAACTGAAAAAAGAAAATTGTAATACTCAAGTCATATTTGACTTCTGCAGTTACAAGAGGCAGACAATACAAGCATTATTGGTATATATTGAATATTACAATTAATACAATGTTTTTCAGCTCGGCATCAGTGGCTCAAGCCGATAAGGCGCCAGCCACGTACACCTGAGCTGGTGGGTTCAAATCCACCCTGGGCCGTCAAACAACAATGACGGCTGCAACCAAAAAATAGCCAGGCATTGTGGCAGGTGCCTGGAATCCTAGCTACTTGGGAGGCGGAGGCAGGAGACACTTGAGCTCAGGAGTTGGAGGTTGCTGTGAGCTGTGTTGCCATAGCACTCTACCCAGGGCGACAGCTTTGAGGCTTAGTCTAAAAAAAAAATACAATATTTTCCTTTCTTTAAATGTGTATATGGGAGGCGCCTGTGGCTCAGTGAGTAGGGCACCAGCCCCATATACCGAGGATGGTGGGTTCAAACCCAGCCCTGGCCAAACTGCAACAAAAAATAGTAGCCAGGCGTTGTGGCAGGCACCTATAGTCCCAGCTACTTGGGAGGCTGAGGCAGAAGATTTGCCTAAGTCCAGGAGTTGGAGGTTGCTGGAGTGACTACACTGCACTCTACCGAGGGCAAAAAAATGAGACTCTGTCTTTACAAAAAAAAAAAAAAAAAAAAAGTGTATATATTTTTTGGTACTCTCTGTATATCTAAACTTATTAAGTGTGAAATGTCTGATTTCCTTAAGTACTAAATTTAATAGTTGATATCTCTGACATTTCACTTTGACATTTCTTTCTCTTTTTTTTTTTGAGACAGAATCTCACTATGCCACCCTCAGTAGAGTGCAATGAAATCAAAGCTCACAGCAACCTCAGACTCTTGGGCTTAAGTGATTCTCTTGCCTCAGCCTCCCAAGTAGCTGAGACTACAGGCACCTGCCACAACACCTGGCTATTTTTTTTTTTTTTTGTAGTTGGCACTGTTGTTTAGTAGGCCCAGGCCAGGTACAAACCTGCCAGCCCCAGTGTATGTGGCCAGTGCCCTAACCACTGAGCTACAGGCACTGAGCCCAACATTTCTTGTTTTTGTTTTGAAGGCATATGCTCATTCTTTCTTTTTTTTATTTTTTAGAGACAGTCTCACTTTATCACCCTTGGTAGAGTGCTGTGGTGTCACAGCTCACAGCAACCTCCAACTCCTAGGTCTAGGCGATTCTCCTGCCTCAGCCTCCCAAGCAGCTAGGACTACAGGTGCTCGCCAAATGCCCAGCTATTTTTTGTTAGTTTGGCCAGGGCTGGGTTCAAACTTGCCACCCTTGGTATATAGAATCAGTGCCCTACCCACTGAGCCACAGGTGCAGCCCTATCCTCATTCTTTCAAATGCATGTTTTGGCTTGTAATTACCTCTCAATTTTTTTTTTTTTTAAGACGGAGCCTCAAGCTATTTCCCCTAGGTAGAGTGCCATGGCATCACACTCACAGCAACCTCCAACTCCTGGGCTCAAGCGAGTCTCCTGTCTCAGCCTCCCAAGTAGCTGGAACCACAGGGGCCCACCACAACACCTGGCTATTTTTTGGTTGCAGCCGTCATTGTTGTTTTTGACAGGCCTGGGCTAGATTCAAACTCGCCACCTTAGGTGTATGTGGTTGGCGCCTTAGCCACTTGAGCCACAGGCGCCGAGCCTGCTTTTCCATTCTTGATACTTAGGAGAATTTTCTGTAAGTCCATCCAGGTAAATGCAAAAGATCCAAAGTTTCCATCTTTTTATAGCTGAATGGTATTCCATGGTATACATATACCTCAGTTTATTAATCCCTTTATGAGCTAATGGGCACTTGGGTTGTGTCCACATCTTTGCAATTGTGAATTGAGATGCTATAAACATTTGAATGTGATCAAAAAAATTTAAAACAATTTTTGTGAAATCTTGCATAAGTCAAAACTTTCTGGGTTTTTTTCATATGAGTTCCATATTGGAACCAGTGCAGTATATTGAAGAAGGATGTGGCTCATAAATGCACAGTACATCAATGGCTTGAGAAGTTTCATTTTGGAGGCTGAGGTAAGTGGATTCCCGGAGCTCAGGAGTTCAAGACCAGCCTGAACTAGAGTGAAATCCCGCCTGTAAAAATATCCAGGCATTGTGGCAGGCACCTTATAGTTACAGCGACTTGGGAGGCTGAGGCAAGAGGACTGAATGAGCCCAAGAGTTTGAAGTTACTGTGAGCTATGATGACACGGCTCTCTACAGAGGGCAACAAAATTTGAGACTGTGTCTCAAAAAAAAAAAAAAACAGTTCCATTCTGGTGGTTATTAATCTTGAAAATGAGCCATGTGGGTGACCTAAGACCAAGGTAGATAACTGTGAGCTGGAAGCTGTAGTGGAAACAAATCCATCTCAACGTACACATAACCTAGCAGCAAGGTTTGACATTACCGTCGTTAGTATTCCGATGATATTGGCCCACTTGAAACAAATGGGCAGGTAGAGAAGCTGGAATCATAGGTCCGCATGCATTAAAGGAGCGTCAGAAGAGAAATTATCTGGAATTTGCCTGCCTTTGTTGTCATGACATAAAGGTGACCCATTTCTGCACCAAATTGTTATACGTGATGAAAAATATTTTTTTTTTGACATCACAAATGGTAGGCACAATGATTGGGTAAATATAAAGTGCTAAAAAACACGCCCAAACTGAATATTCGTCACAAAAAGCTAATGGTGTCTGTTTGGTGGTCCAGTCCTGGCATTATCTGCTACAGCTATGTGACCTTGATTACAGCAGATGTGTACTACAACCAGTTGGACAAAATTGAGATTTTGAGCTGAGATTTGTCAATAGAGACAGACCAATCCTCTTACAAGGCTACAGTGTCACAAACAGACCTATTCAAACTACAGAAGCTGGACTTGGAAACTCTCTGTCATCCACCATATTCACCAGACCACTCATCAACTGACTACCACTTCTTTTTTTTTTGAGACAGAGCCTCAAGCTGTACCCCTGGGTAGAGTGCCGTGGCATTACAGCTCACAGCAACCTCCAAGTCCTGGGCTCAAGCGAGTCTCTTGCCTCCGCCTCCCAAGTAGCTGGGACCACAGGCGCCTGCCACAACACCCGGCTATTTTTTGGTTGCAGCTGTCATTGTTGTTTGGCGGGTCCGGGCTGGGGATTCGAACCTGCCACCTTAGGTGTATGTGGCTGGCGCCTTAGCCGGTTGAGCTATAGGCGCTGAGCCAACTGACTACCACTTCTTCCAGGCTTTGGACCATTCTTACAAGAAAAAATATTCGATTCTTGACAAGCTGTAGAAAATGCCTTTCATGATTTCATCACTTGCTCTCCAGGCTTCTTCACTGTTGGCATAAGCCTCCTGCTGTTCAGATAACAAAACTGTGTTGATAGTTAGGCACATACTTTGATGAGTTGTAGGCTTCTTGTTTGACATGATAAGCTTTTAATGTGAAATCAGTCAGTTCAAGTTCGGCGCAGTGGCTCAAGTGGCTAAGGCGCCAGCCACATACACCTAAGGTGGTGGGTTCAAATCCAGCCCAGGCCTCCAAACAGTAATGAAGGCTGCAACCAAAAAAATAGCCAGGTGTTGTGGCGGGCGCCTGTGGTCCCAGCTACTTGGGAGGCTGAGGCAGGAGATTCGCTTGAGCCCTTGGAGGTTGCTGTGAGCTGTGGTGCCATAGCACTCTACCCAGGGGAACAGCTTGAGGCTCTATCTCAAAAAAAAAAAATCAGTTCAGGTTTAATGGCCTAAGCCTAATCATATGTGTATATACTTTCTATTTCTATGGATTTGCCTATTCTGGGTATTTCATATAAATAGAATCATCTTTCACTCAGCTTACTGGTCATTATTTTTTATTTTGTTTAGGGAATACATAAGTAAAATGCCTTTATACAGATTAGACAAAAAAAGAGAGAAATTCAAAATTAATTTATTTATTTTGAGACAGAGTCTCACTACATTGCCCTCAGTAGAGTAATGTGGCATCACAGCTCACAGCAACCTCAAACTCCTGCGCTTAAGCAATTCTCTTGCCTCAGCCTCCTAAGTAGCTGGGACTACAGGTGCCCACCACAACGACCAGCTATATTTATTTATTTTTGAGACAAAGTCTTGTTGTTGTTGCCCTGGCTGGAGTGCAACGGCATCATCATAGCTCATAGCAACCTCAAACTCCTGGGTTCATGCCATCCTCCTTCATCAGCCTCCCCAGTAGCTGGGACTACAGGCACCTGCCACAATGCCAGCTAGTTTTTTTATTTTTTGTAGAGACGGTCTCACTCTTGCTCAGGCTGGTCTCAAACTCCTGACCTTGATGGGTCCTCCCACTGTGGCCTCCCAGCATGCTAGGATTAAGTAAAAAAAAAGTAGTGTGAGTTAGTACTATTAACTGCAAACTTATTTATTTGTAATTTTTTTTTAGAGACAGTTTCACTTTATTGCCCTCGGTTGAGTGCTGTGGCATCACAGCAACCTCCAACTCCTGGGCTTAAGCGATTTCTCTTGCCTTAGCCTGCCAAGTAAGTGGGACTAAGGCGTCCGCCAGAATGCCTGGCTATTTTTTGTTGCAGTTTGACCCAGGTTGGGTTCGAATCCGCCACCCTCAGTATATGGGGCCAGCGTCCTACCCATTGAGCCACAGGTGCTGTCCTGTAATGCAAGTTTAGAACCACAAGGTGCTACATATCCTTTTACATATCCTTTCTGCCAAGCCAAGAATCCCAGTTCTAAACGACTCTAGTAATGACAGATTAGATTATTACTCATTCATTCAAACCCAACGTACACATGCAACAGTCTCAGAATACTAACGCCAACACCGCCACAAATAATATGGTTAAAAACAGTTTTTTCATCTTATTTTCTTTGGGGTATATTCACTAGTGATGCCCAAATTACTGTTTTGATTAAAAATTACTCTGTGTGTGGTTTTGCCGCCCACTGCATACTTAGATTCATTAGCTATATCTTCAAATCTTTTAATTTTGTTTTATTATTATGTGAGATATTTACATGGTTCTGAAGTTAGGCTTTTAAAACAAAGTATGCTGAAAGACTTATATTTTTTATCCTTCATCTTTTTTCTTCCTTCTCCCTCTAACCATTTTTAAGTGTTTATATTGTACCCTTATATTAATCTGCAATTTTACAAGAAAATAAATATTTTTCAAAAATGTTAAAAGTTAGCTTGGCGCCCGTAGCTCCAGTGAGTAGGGCACTGGCCACATACACCAAAGCTGGTGGGATCGAGCCTGACCCAGGCCTGCTAAACAACGACAACTGTAACAACAACAAAAAAATAGCTGGGCATTATAGCGGGCACCTATCATTCCAGGCTGAAGCAAGAGAATTGCTTAAGCCTAAGAGTTTGAGGTTGCTATGAGCTGTGACGCCATGGCACTCTACTGATGGCCACATAGTGAGACTGTGTCTCAAAAAATTTTATAATTTATCCTTCCGTTTTAAAAACATAGTAAATATTTTATACAGAACATATACATTTTAATACACTTTCTTTTACTTTGCTCTTTAATAAGTACGTATTTTAGAGATCTACTTGAAGGACTGCCATTATTTCTTTAACCAGTCTTCTACTGGTAGAAAATTGGGTCTTTTCTGGTTTCTTTGCTATTATAAATATTATAAGGAATAACAATATTTTCCTCAGTTTATCTGTGGACTGGATTCCTAGAAATGGGATTGCTCATCAAAGGGCAAATCCATCAGCAATTTTACCAATATTGTTAAATCCTCTACAACTACCAAAATAAGAGGGTAATTTTTTTTTTCTGTAGAGACAGTTTCACTTTATCACCCTCCGTAGAGTGCTGTGGTGTCACAGCTCACAGCAACCTCCAACTCCTAGGCTTAGGTGATTCTCTTGCCTCGCCTCCTGAGTAGCTGGGACTATAGGTGCCCACAACAACACCCAGCTATTTTTGTTTCAGTTTAGCCGAGGCCGGGTTTGAACCTGCCACTCTGGGGCTGGCATCCTACCCACTGAGCCATAGGCACCACCCAATAAGAGCATCTTTGCAGGAGCATCTGCAAGGTGTGAATGTGCCTGTTTCTACAGTATGTCAAACTTTGGCCTTTTTGCCAATTTAAATGTGAAAAATCTCCATGTTCTTTATTTTTACATTTCCTTTAATATGAATGTGGTGAGCATGTTTTTATGATTAAGAACCATTTTAATTTCTTTTCCTGTTTGTTGTTCATCTGACAAGCTCATTTTCTATAGGGTGTTGTTATTATTTATTTATTTAATTTATTTATTTTGAGACAGAGTCCCACTTTGTCACCCCCAACAGAGTACGCTGGGCATCATAGCTCACAGCAACTTTAGACTCCTGGGTTCAAGCGATTCTCTTGCCTCAGCCTCCAGAGTAGCTGGAATTACAGGTGCCTGACACAAAACCCAGCTATTTTTAGAGGTGGGGTGGGGGTCTCACTTTAGCTCAGGCTGGCCTTGACCTTGTGAGCTCAGGTGATCTGCCTGCCTCGGCCTCTCAGAGTGTTGAGATTACAGGCATAAGCCACTGCACCTGGCCTGGCTTTTTTATTTTTTAAAAGCTCTTTGATACATTAGAGATACTACTGACACTAGGAATATTTTTTTGTCATTTTATCATTTGTTTACTTTAGTGTCCTACACAATTTAAATTTATTTTGGTAAGAAAATTATTCTTGATGTTATTGCTTCTGGAATTTGAGCCATGGTTAGGAAAATTTTCCATCTTGGTTTTTTTGTTTTTTTTTTTTGAGATGGAGCCTCAAGCTATCCCCCTGGGTAGAGTGCTGTGACATCACAGCTCACAGCAACCTCCAACTCCTGGGCTCAAGCGAGTCTCTTGCCTCTGCCTCCCAAGTAGCTGGGACCACAGGCACCCACCACAACGCCCGGCTATTTTTTGGTTGCAGCCGTCATTGTTGTTTTAGCGGGCCCAGGCTGGATTCAAACCTGTCACCTTAGGTGTATGTGGCTGGCGCCTTAGCCGCTTGAGCCACAGGCGCCGAGCCTTCCATCTTGTATGTAGAGGAATTCATTCATGTTTCTTCCAGGATGTCTATGATTATATACATCTCTAATTATACAAGTGTTACTTGTTGAAAAGACAATCTTTTCCCAATTGAATACTTTGACACCTTTGTAAAAAAAACTTGACCATACATGTGTCAGGACCTATTTCTGGATTCTATTATATTCCATTGATCTATGTGTATCCTTATGCAGTATCATGTTATCTTTATTATAGTAAAATTTTGAAATGTTAAAACATTTCACTAAAGTGTAAATCTTCCAACTTTGATTTTCTAAAACTTGTTTTGGCAATATAGGTGTTTTGATTTTCCACATAAATTTTATAATCAGCTCACCAATTTCTTGTTTTTTTCTTTCTTTCTTTTTTTTGTTTTTTTTTTGAGGCAGAATCTCACTATGTCATCCTCAGTAGAGTGCCATGGCATCACAGCTCATAGCAACCTCCAACTATTGGGCTTAAGCAATTCTTTTGCCTAAGTCTCCTACCTAGCTGGGACTACCGGCACCCACCACAATGCCTGCCTATTTTTGTTGTTGTAGTAGTAGTGTCATTGTTTAGTAGGCCAGGCTGGGTTTGAACCGGCAAGCCCTGGTATATGTGGCCAGTGCCCTAACCACTGAGCCGTGGGCACTGAGCTAGCTCACCAATTTCTAACCAAAAAAAGTGTACTGGCATTTTGATAGAGATTGCATTAAATTTACAGATCACTTTGGAGAGAACTGCCACCTTAGCAATATTGATCCTTCCAACTCCCATTCATGGGTTTCTTTAAATTGTCTTTAATCTCTCTCAGCAATGTTACGTAGTTATCAGTGGACACATCTTTTGTTAAATTTATTACAAAATAGTTACAATTTTCCTTAATGTCTTTGGTAATAATTTTTTATGGTTAATTGATACTGCATAAAATGACACTTTAAAAAATTTTTATATGCTGATCTTGTACCCGGTGACCTTGCTATTAGTTCTAGGTTTGGATTTTTTTTTTTTTTTTTTTTTTTGTGATTCCTTCATACCGTTTCTTTTTCTTACTTTATTTCCCCGGCCAGCACAATTTTGAATAGGAGTGGTGAATGCAGATTACCTTTTTTTTTTTTTTTTTGAGACAGCAGTCTCCTTCAGTTGCCCTGGGGTTGAGTGCTGCAGTGTCATATCTCTCAGCCATCTCTAACTCCAAGGCTCATGCAATCCTCTTGCCTCAGCCTCCCACGTAGCTGGGACTATAGGTGCCCACCACTACACCTGGATAATCTTTCCATTTGTTGTAGCGACAACATCTTACTTGTTCAGGCTGGTCTCAGTTACCTTACCTCAGGCAATCACCCCCTGGGCCTCCCAGAGGATTACAGGTGTGAGCCACTGCACCCAGCCTGAATGCAGATTATTTTTATCCAGCTCCTGAGGGTAGGGAGAAAGTATCAGTCTTCCAACCATAATGTTCCTTATCAGGCTATTTTTTGGTTGCAGCTGTCATTGTTGTTTGGCGGGTCCGGGCTGGGGATTCGAACCCGCCACCTTAGGTGTACATGGCTGGCGCCTTAGCTGGTTGAGCTATAGGCACCGAGCCAGAAGGGTGTTTAAGGGGAAAAACCTGTGCATGTGAGAGGGCACGGTCAATTAAAGTACCGACCACATTTAATTTAGTCAGTTTATAAAGTGGAAGGAAAGAAATTAGGCCAGAAAATCAAGCACAGACCAGGTTCTAAAGGCCTTTTAAATCAGAAAGGAACCTGAACTTCATTCCAAGGGCTATAAAGCATGATTACTATTACTTTTTTTTTTTTTTTAGAAAAAGGTAATCTGGCTCGGCACCTATAGCTCAACCAGCTAAGGCACCAGCCACGTACACCTAAGGTGGCGGGTTCGAATCCCCAGCCCGGACCTGCCAAACAACAATGACAGCTGCAACCAAAAAAAAAATAGCCGGGCGTTGTGGCGGGCGCCTGTGGTCCCAGCTACTTGGGAGGCAGAGGCAAGAGACTCGCTTGAGCCCAGGAGTTGGAGGTTGCTGTGAGCTGTAATGCCACGGCACTCTACCCAGGG
>CAUYTI010106071.1:0-12954 GCA_963575145.1 Galago senegalensis | reverse complement strand
ATTTTTATGTATTGGAGGTAGCTTTTTTTTTTTTTTTTTTTTTTTTTTTTAGTTTTTTGGCGGGGGCTGGGTTTGAACCCTCCACTGCCGATATATGGGACCTGCGCCCTACCCTTTTGAGCCACAGGTGCCCCCCTGGAGATAGATCTTTTAAAGCTTGCCTTCCATACTGTTATTTATTTGTGTGTCTTAATTAGGGTTTTGTTTTTTTCATGAATTGCCTATACAAATCTTTTGCTAGGTTTTAGTGACTTCCTGTGATAGTTTGCTTCCACTGGAAAGCAGAAGCCAAGTAATATAAATGTACAGAGACTTTTTTATTAGGGAGAAATACTTTGAAGAATAAAAGTGATTAGGAGTAAAGAAAGCCTCTAGGCCTCAATGCAGGCTGTGCAATGACACCTGTGAGAGGAGAAAAGGAAGAAAGAGTCCCATATAGAACAGGAATGGTCAGGCCCCAGACCTCTGCCATGCTCAGTTGCTGGCTAGGAGATGACCTGGAGAACTTGGCCTTGGTATTAACACTGCAGTGAAGTCAAAGATGTTGCAGTTACCTGCCAACTAACCTTCTTGCAGGTTTCTTCAAGGGAGATCTAGACAATGCACCCCCATGGCCACCACACTTGCCCAATGTTTTCTCACTGACACTAAGGAATCCCTTATGTATTTTTCAATATTAATCATTTTTTGGTGTCATAAAGGACTAATTGGTTGCAATGTTGCAAATATCTGTGGCTTGCCTGTTCATTTTAAGATGTCATTCACAAAAAGGATATTTATCATTGGTTGAATCCAGTCCTAAGTTTTCCTTGTCTCACAGGTTGCATATTAGATGGACTGGGGTATATTCAAAAAAGAACTCCATCTAAGATTTCTGTAAGAGTTGTTCAAATAGTATATGCTGCCAAGTTCCAACAGTACACATAGACATTTGTGCATCTGAGTTGTTACAAAATTTCTGCTGCCTGTTTGCATCATTTCATGGAACCATCTATCATTCCTTTGTAAGAGAACAACAGGGACTTTTCCTGTTATCTTAGAATTAGGCCTAGCATTGCTTACAGGCCACAGAATTGGCTCTGCAATGACTAGCACACACTATCCTTTCTCAGTCTATGTGAGAAGTCTGACAGTCAAGAGAACGAAAGATAGTTGGGAGGTGTCAGCCTGATGGAAAATATCTTCTAAAAATTGGGAATAACTGGCTAAAAGAAGAGACTGATGTTCTATTTCCTGCTAGATATCTGTGTTAGAAGAAAATTCTTCATTTCCACATTTTCTCACTACCCACATATCTTACAAGTGAAGCATGGACTGCCTTTCATTCTGGTCTTTTCAAGGATATTTGTAATGGTCTTGAAAGTTAGAGATAAAGTATCCTTCCAAAGTAAAGGGCACGAATGCTTTCTGTCCAGTCTAAAAAGATGTGCCTGTCTTAAAATATTTGGCTTTCCTGAGCTTGAAGTTCCTTGAAATGCAACCCATTCCACGTGCAGGTATTATCTGCACCTCTTCACAACTGCTTGTGGGAGCTAGGACTTGGGGAACTAGCACAAAAATGATGATACTCTTGCTATGAATAAACTCTATGCTACTACTCTTGCTATGAATAAACCATTTTTCTCTGACCCAGGAGGTAAGCAGTTGATGTGATGCTCTTCCCCTGTGATTATCTGAGCAGAGAGAGGGAATCCAAGAAAGACAGCTCAATAGAAAAAGAAATTAAATGGACCACCTTGCATGAGCACCCCTGAAGGGGCATACATAAGCCATTGCCACAATGTCATATAATAAACAATAATGATATGTGAGTATCTACAAGTAATGTTTATTGCACTCAAAATCCTGAGTTTCATCTGATCTGAGCCGGCTCCACTTATTTTTCTGTGGGATAATGGCTGTTCAATGACCTAGGATGACTTCAACTGGAATAGTTTTGGCATTTCTGATCTGGGACCAGTGGGTCAACACAAACATGACCTTCTCATGGTGATGGCAGTGAGCAAGAGCATGAAAGCTCAACTGCATCAACACTTTGCAAGTTCCTGCTTATGTCACATTTCCTAATAACTCATTGGCAAAATAAATCCTTCAATGCAGAAATAGCATTCATTAGAGAAAATGATACCATCTCGGGATAAAGGAATCTCAAAGGCAAGTCCATACTTGAGGAATAGGAAAATAAATTGCATGTTTTTAGTGGAAGAGTCTGCAAAGTCATGTTAAAGGGCGTGGATACAGGGAGGGTAAATAATCCAGGTCTTAATGTGATCAGTCTTCCAAAGGATAAGGACATGTGAGTTTCTGTGGGTCCAGCAAAAGGAAGAAAGAGAACTGGAATTGTGCCATATACTTGGGATCATTTCCTGCCAGAAAAGGGGACTCCAATAGCTAAAGACTGTGGGTATCCTACAGATGGTGGGAGCCTGTGAGTAAAACAGAGATAAAAGAGGTTGGATTGGAGCCAGGTCTCCCACAGTTTAGGGAACTGTATAGTGGGGAAGTCCTTCACTGTTGCCAAAGAACTCACACACACACCACGTGAGACAGGCAGTGTTTTGGATGCCTGGCACAGTATGTATCCATGGCTAGCCAGTAACAAGAACTCATCATCTTAAGAAATCCGCCTTCTCACTGGTTGATTTCCCGTAATCCCACTTTCCCAGCCTCCAGCCCCATTGAATTTATAATTTGAAGAGGAAGGGACAAGAGAAGTAAGTGAGAATGCCACATCTGTCTTCACAGTTTAGACTCTTTAGCTGCTGGTCAAACCTGTTCCTGGAGGAAGGAGGGAGAACAGGGTGAGAAAAATGTGACTGAGTCTTATAGAACCTGGAATCTGCTTAAAATATTACAAAAACCAAACCATCTTCTATTTATGCCTCTCCTTAATTGCTACTTCTTACTAAACCAGGTACAAAATAAAATATGCTCATTGTTTCATTTTAGTTGACCAATTAGCATTTAGGGAATATGGTGCTTCTTTTCCCCCAAAATTTAGACCCAAAAGAAGTGCAGAATATTATCTATGGACAAATAAAAAAAAATTTTTTAACAGAGTCTCACTATGTTGCCCTCAGTCGAGTTCAGTAGCATCACAGCTCACAGCAACCTCAAACTCTTGGGCATAAGCAATTCTCTTGTCTCAGTCTACCAAGTAGCTGGGACTACAGGCACCCGCCACAATGCCTACCTATTTTTTGGTTGTCATTGTTGTTTGGCAGGCCTGGGCTGAATTTGAACTCAACAACTCCAGTGTATGTGGCCAGTGCCCTAGCTGCTGAGCTATAGGTACCAAGCCATCTATGGACAAATAAATTTTAAAAATAAATGAATCCAAGGATTGATACTTTTTAAAATAGGAGACATTATTACCATACATCAATAAAAGATGATTAAACTTTGTCATTTAAAAATTAGTTATATAGCCTTTTTTGTTGATGTTGTTTGAGACAAAGTCTCACTTTGTCACCCTTGGTAGAGTGCCATACAGCAACCTTGGGCTTAAGTGATCCTCTTGCCTCAGCCTCCAGAGTAGCTGGAACTACAGGCACCCCCCACAATGCCTGGCTAATTTTAGAGATGGGGTCTCACTCTGGCTCAGGCTGATCTTGAACCTTGTGAACAGAGATCATAAGGCAATCCACCTGCCTCAGCCTCCCAGCGTGCTAGCATTACAGGCATGAGCCTCCAGACCTGGCCCGTATAACCTTTTTATTATAAAAGTGGTTATGTGTTCATTTATAGAAAGTTTTGAAAATTTAGAACAAAAACCTCATAATCCCACAATGTAGAAATAACATCTTTTAATGTTTCTGTGTGTTTTCATTTAATATTTCTTTTCTATGTGTGTATATGTTTCTAAAGCTATTTTAGATTATACTGTAATTATCTTGCATTTAAACTAAAAAATTAGGATGTCATCATTTTGAAAATAATACTTAGAGAAATTGATTTTACTGGGTATATCAGAAATATATGAAAGTATCATGTTTTATTCAGCAATTTCCCTTTTGTTATATAATTTTTTCCATTTTTTCATCCTTATAATGTTGGGATGCATATTATTCACCCCAAAATTTTGACATAAACTCCAGTTTTATTTCTGTTGGGCTAGATGTGAAAATGCTAGATGAGAAAGTTTTCTTCTAAAGACTTTTGCATAGTTCACATTGCTTTCAAGAAAAGCAATGTCCATTTTAACTCCCAATAACAACCATGGAAGCTTTTATATCATGGCATTCTTGCTAGCATGAAAATAAGTTTTCCAAGCTAAAAGGAAAAAAATGGATGTATTATTATTTTTATTGTTTTTTTGTTTAATAGAGAGATGTTCTTACATATAAGATATTATTTAATAAAAAAGAGCAAAATCTTCTCATTTATAACAACATGGACAAATCTGCAGGCCATTATGTTCAATGAAATAAGCCAGGCACGGAAAGACAAATACCACATGATCTCACTCATTTATGGAATCTAAAAAAGTTGATCTCATAGGAGTAGAGAATAGAATGGTTGTTACCAAAGGCTACAGTGATTAGCGGGAAGAGAGAAGTGGGGAGATAATGGTCAAAGAATATGTAATTACAGTTAGAAGAAGTAACTTCAAGAACTCTATTGCACAGCATGGCAACTATAGTTAATGATGATATATTGCATTCTTTAAAAATGCAAAGAGAGTGGATATTAAGTGTTCTCAGCACAAAAATGAAAAAGTGTGTATGTGTGTATACACCTTTTGTACTTTATCTTCTGGGAACTGTTGTTCTATACTTTTCTAACTACCACTGGCAATTTTTAGAAGCTCCTTCTGTTAAGTTTTATGCTTTGGATTGGTTAAGTAATAATCAAATTATCTAATCTAACATTTATTAAGAGCTCAGCAACTCCATGTCTTATGAAAGATGTCTTAACTTACAGAATTATTTAGGCTATTGAGGTCGTTGAGCCTGGCAAATAAAAAGCACAGAGAACTAGAGTTCAAAACTTATTTTTACCACTTACTTGTTCTGTGACCCATATTCATACTTCATTTCTCTGAGCCCAAATTAACTCAGTGGTCCCCGTCTTTTAGGGTTCTTGTGAGAATTAAATAAAATGATACATAAGAGAATACAGCACATAATAGGTGTACTACACTCCATCATTCTTTAAAATCAAGCCATTAAAGAGCATCTAGACACACAATGGAAAACGGATTAATGTGAAAAACATGATTACTTTTATACTTTAACAGTTTCTTCTCATAATGCATTAGCTTTTTTTTAAATGGCTGTTAAATTTCCTGTCAATAGAAGCAAAAAAATTTCAAGTTAATATATGAAAACACTTACTCTATAAACCACTTCCTCTTCTTATTTCCTTTTTAATAGGACTCTAAACTTTGACTCAAGTCTCTCTTTCCTTCTTTTTTATGTTTCTAGTTCTTAGTCATTCAATGTTCAGTACATTTTATTTGCTGACTAAAATTCTTTCTTCATCCTCAACATTATCTTAATAAAATGATACTTCATTTATTAAACTCTAAGAATATTGGTCTCCTGATTGCCATACTTTCTTCCCATTCAACTGGTCCTCGAGACAGAGAACTCAATTTCTTTTTTGTTTTGCAGAGAAATCACAATATCAATGAATTACCTGAATGAAGTACCACCAGAACAGGTTCCTCAGATGTTAGTTATATATTTTGCATTTCATATTAAAAATAAATTTGTTTTATGTAGAAAGAAATATTGTATAGAAAACAACACTGTGTTTTTAGAACTGACCTCCCAGATGATAAGAATTACATATATTATTTGTGAAGAATTATTTATTTCATCCAAGAAGGCTTAAGAATTGCATTAAGTATTTCCAATTCTGATGTTATGTTGGACTAAATATTTTTATCTTTTTTAATTTTTATTATTATTTTTTTTTTCTGAGACAGATGAGTTGCCTGCTGCACTCACCAGGCTAGAGTGCAATGGTACAGTGGTGCAATTTTAGCTCACTACAGCTTTGAATTCTTGGCCTCGAGCAATCCTCCAGGCTCAGCCTCTTGAATAGCTGAGATTATAGATGTAAGTCTCTGCACCTGGCTAGTATTATTTATTTATTTATTTTATTATTATTTTTTTTGAGACGGAGCCTCAAGCTATCCCTCTAGGTAGAGTGCCATGGCATCACCCTTATAGCAACCTCCAACTCCTGAGCTCAAGCGAGTCTCCTGCCTCAGCCTCCCTAGTAGCTGGGACTACAGGTGCCTGCCACAACGCCTGGTCATTTTTTGGTTGCAGCCATCATTGTTGTTTGGTGGGCCCGGGCTGGGGATTCGAACCTGCCACCTTAGGTGTATGTGGCTGGCGCCTTAGCAGCTTGAGCCACAGGCGCCGAGCCTAGTATTATTTATTTTTAAGTTAGAAGTTAAATTTACTTTTCTAACTTTATTTAAAAATGTTAAATATAGAGAAAAGTTGAAGAATGATACAAAAAATATTCGTGTTCTCTCTCCTAAATTAAATGATTATTAATATATTGATATTTGAAAAAAATTCTGTCTACTTACATGCTGTAAAATAATTTTCTCATTGAGATATTTAAAATTCACTTGCAGACATACGAAACTTCACTCCTGAATATTTCATTATAAAACTTCTGAGAATAAGAATATTTTACTTAATCACAATGCCATTATTATACTCAAAGGACTTAACAATAATTTTATAATATTATTTATTTAGTATCCGGTCTACAGTCAAATTCTCCCTATTGCCTTTAAATGCTTTTTATAGATGTAAATTTGAATGTATTGAATTTAACAATTGAATTTGATCATCCTTTTGTCTGGTTTGTTTTATCTTTTCTTTTCTTTCTTTCTTTTTTTTTTTTTTTTAAGATAGAGTCTATCTCTATGGCCCTGGGTAGAATGCCCCAGCACCACAGCTCGAAGGAACCTCAAACTCCTGGTTTAGAGCAATTCTCTTGGCTCAGCCTCCCAAATAGCGAGGACTACGGGCACCCACCATTGTGCCCAGCTAGTTTTTCTATTTTTAGTAGAGGCAGCGTCTTGTTTTTGCTCAGGCTGGTCTCAAACTCCTGAACTCAAGCAATCTGCCTGCTTTGGCCTTCCAGAGTGCTAGAATAATAGGTGTGAGCCACCAGTACCCAGCTTCCTTTTGTCTCTTCTAATGCAAAAAAGTTCTCCATCAAAAATTGTTTTCATGACATTGACTATTTGTAGAGTCCAGTCCAGTGGTCTTTGAATGTCCTATATCCTGATTGTTTCCCATGATATAGTTTAACCTGTTTCCTATTCCCTCTGTTTTTCATGTGGACTGAAATTTAGGTCCCAACTTGATTAAATTAAGGTTGGATCTATTTCTCAGGAGTATTTCATTCATAGCATAAATAATATTGTGACTTCTTATGTTATCAGGTGACACAAAATGTCAAGTTGCCCTATCACTAGTGATACTAATCTTGGATAGCAACTGCCAGATCTCTACATTGTAAAGTACATTTTACCCTTTGGAATTAGTAAAATCACAGAGGTAATACTTGGGCACTTTGGGAATGTTCTGTTTGCCAAGCAGCCTTCCAATCAATGGTTTTTAGCTCTATTTACTATGTACTACAAAATCATCATTTTCTAATCTTATATTTAATCAGAAATTTTTTTGGTACTAGGATTCTTTTTGTTTTTTAAAGATTTGCATCAGAGGACTAGAACTTTATATGAATGAGTTAAATTTAGTATGATTATCATTTATTATTATTCTATAGTTATGTTGACCCTAAAATGTTTTTTGTTTAATATAGCATGATGGGCTGAAATATATTGTCTTCAAACTCATATGTTGAAGCCCTAACCCCAATGGGATGGTATTTTTTTTATAATGGGACAGTATTTGATGATGAAGCCTTTGAGAGACAATTGGTTTATTTTTCTTCCCCTTTTAATTTTTGATTATGGGTACATATTTATTATATATGTATGGGTACATACATATATCTGTGCTGGGTATAACTTCTGATACAGGCATTCAATATGAATTAGTCAAATCAGGGTAATTGGAGTATCCATCACCTCAGACATTTATCACTTCTTTGTGTTAGCAACATTTCAATTCCACTCTTTTAATTATTATAGAGTATATCTTATTGTTGATTATAGTCATTTATTGTGCTATGAAATATTGATCATTCTATCTACCTATCTAACTATATTTTTGTACCCATTAGCCATCCCCACCTTCTCCTCTCCTCCCTACTACCCTTCCCAGCCTCTGGTAAACATCATTCTACTCTCTGTGTCCATAAAATCAATTGTTTTTAGTATTTACCACCCAGAAATGAATGAGAACATACAAGATTTGTTTTTCTGTCCTTGGCTTATTTCACTTAATATAATGTTCTCCACTTACATCCAGGTTGTTGCAAATAGCAGGATTTTATTTTCTCTTATGTATATGTACCACACTTTTTTTATTCATTCATCTATTGATGGACACTTAGGCTGATTCCAAATTTTGGCTATTATGAATGGTGTGCTACAATAAACATGGAAAAACAGATATCTCTTTGATAAATTGAATTCCCCTCCTTTGGATAGACACTCAGCAGTGGGATATGGTAGTTCTATTTTCAGTTTTTCGAGGAGCTTCTACACTGTTCTTCATAGTAGTTGCACTAATTTACATTTCCACCAACTGTATAAAAGGGTTCTTTCTCTGTATCCTTGCCAGCATTAGTTATTGCCTGTCTTTTTGATAAAAACCATTTTAACTCGTATGAAATGATTTCTCATTGTAGTTTTGATTTTCATTTCTCTGATGACTAGTAATGTTAAGTATTTTTTCATAGATGTGTTGGCCATTCATATGTCTTCTTTTGCCAAGCATCTATTCAGAGCCTTTGCCCATGTTTTAATTAGATTACAGTAGAGCCTCTGACCATCTCCCTATATTAACCACCTACTTAAAAGTTGACCTAATTTTCATAGAGCAGATGTGGTACAAGTAACCAGTGAAAGTTCTTTATGTTGACCACCTCCATGTATTGACCAGTATGTTACAGTCCCCTGACTGGTCAACTTACAGAGGTTCTTCTGTATTTGATTTTTTCCTACTGAGTTGTTGGAACTCCTTATATTAATTTCTAGTTGGTGGAGTTCTTAGTAATTAATCCCTTGTCAGATGGGTAGTTTGCAAATAGAGAGAATTAGTTTTGATGAGATCATAAAGATAGAGTTCTCATGAGAGATTAGTGCTCTTAAAAGAAGAGATACCAGAGGCACTCACATTTCCTCTGCCCCTCTTATGAAAAGCTGGAAAAGAGCAATCACTAGAATCTGACCATACTGGCACACTGACATCCAACTTCTAGCCTCCAGAACTATGAGAAAATGAATTCCTGTTATTTAGAGTCACCCAGTTTATATTTTGTTATGCCAGCCCAAGCTAACACATATAGTTTTCTAAGTATTATAGAACCCATTTTCCCACCTCCACTCCTAACAAATTTCTTATATATTACCAGACATTTTCTTTGGAAAGATAAACCTCTACTCTGAATTACATGAGCCAAAAAACATCAAGCAGAATATCAATTGCTGCTTCTGTATCGTCACTGCGCTGCAGAAAAAAGTGATCCTAGGCAAAGAATTCTCCCAGGTTACTTTCTCTACAGAGCTCAATGGGACTAAATTTTACTATTATAAATAATGAGAACCATTGAATCTATGTGTTATTGAAAGTTTGGTACTTTCCCCCAAGGCTGAATCTGTGAGAATGAAGAAACAGGACAAGTAGTTTGAGGAAAAGGAGAGAGAAGTTTATTAATTTTCCAACAAATGAGAAAGGCAGTGGACTAACATCTCAAAGACTACCATCCCATCTTTAAGCAGAAATACAGCTTTTTAAAAAAGAGTTTTTGAAAGTTGGGCTCGGGTCTAGTGGCCAGTCATCTGTTGTGGCTTTAGGCTCTTGTTGTTTAACTACAATTGATGGTTTTGGTCCACCTTATCTCCAGTGATCTTGTAACCCTTGTCCCTTGTCTGGACAATTTTATTCAGCTATCTCTTATGGTTTAAGATACTAGAAAACAAACAGCAAAGAACATTTTTCTGCTCCTTTGATCACTGGCCTCAGAGAAGGAATGCAGGCTCTAATTCCTACAAAAGGTATGGGTTTTATAAAGACAACTCTTAAAACATTTCTTTACCCTTTTTCAGACCTTTAGCTCACAGCTGTTGTCAAGTGTTTATTTAGATATCACACTCCTCAATGCTAAACATTATAAGTAAAAATGTTTAATGAATATAGTAGGAAAATATTTTGATACTGGAATTTCATCTTCAGTAAGTCTTTGGTCTTGGTGATTTGAAGAATGAATCTGTGGACCACAAATCAGTGATAAGACAGGATTTATTCTACAAAAAAGAATACAAAGAAAAAACACCATGTACTCTTGTAAGACATACCATATGTGTGGTCCCACCAATTACCCTCCATTCACCCAGCCTCCCTTTCCCCATATTCTTGGGCTGTAGTTTCATAGTAGGGCTGAGTACATTTGATACTTTTTCTTCCATTCTAGAGATACTTTACTAAGAAGGATATGTTCCAGCTCCATCCATGTAAACGTAAAAGAGGTAAAGTCTCCATCTTTTTAAGGCTGCATAATATTCCATTGTATATGTATACCACAATTTGTTAATCCATTCATGGGTTTATGGGCAAACAAGTGCATTTTAAAGCAAATCCCAGACAATGTATCATTTTATCTATAAATATTTTAAAGTGGATCTCTAACATTTCAATAACCACAATACTATCATAGCATATAAAATTAAGAATAATCACCTTATACCCAGAACATAATCAAATTTTCCTAATTTTCACAAATGTTTGAATCAGCAGCTAAGCAATATTGGTTGCTTATAACTTATTGTTTCTTATAATTTATTATTATATAGACCTTGTCTAATTTTTGTCAATTATTTGTTGAAAAAATAACTGAGTTAATTTTTTGAAAAGAAATGCCCAATTCTGGATTTAGCTGCTGACTAACTACTTATAGTTTATTTTACATGTTGCACAACAGAGTTGATTTGACTAAATTAAGATAACTAAGTTCAGGTTCATTTGGAGGAAGTTAAAAGTATTTTAGAGGTGGTGCTAATTATGTTGTATCACATCAAGAGGTTCATACTGCCCAATGGTCTTGCTTTTTCAATGCCAGACTGATCAGTGAGTTTGTGTGTGGTCTGCCTGATCCATCCACTATATATTCCCCATCCATATTTTGTCTCAGTTTTGGCACGTACTGGATGTTCAATACCTAGATCTTTTGTTTCATTTGGGGTTGAACTGTAATGATTTTCTACGTCTATCATTCCTTCTGTATTTATTGTTATTATTTTTTTTATTGAAGTCCATCATTTTTATATTTTTATTTTATTTTTTTAATTTTTTAATTAGATCATAATTGTGTACATTAATTCTATCATAGGATACAATGTGTTGCTTCTATATACAGTTTGAAAAACTCTCATCCAACTGGCTAACATAGCCATTGTGTCTTTTTCATAATTGTTATGTTAAGACATTTATATTCGACCTTTAGACAAATTCACATGTAAAAATCATAGGATAAATCATAGGCATGATCCCCACAATATCATTCTCTTCCTCCATCCTACCCCCTCCCCTCCCCTCCCTCTCCCCTTTCCCCATAGTCTTGGACTCCATTTAGATTATAGCTTTCCTAAGATAGCTAACAATTAGTTTCATAAAAATGTTGAGTACATTGGATACTTTTTCTTCCATTCTTGAGTTACTTTGCTAAGGAGGACATTTTCCAGCTCCATCCATGTAAATATGAAGGAGGCAAAGTCTCCATCTTTCTTTGTGGCTGTATAGTATTCCATGGTGTACATATACCACAATTTATTGATCCATTCATGGGTTGATGGGCACTTGGGCTTCTTCCATTACCTAGCAATTGTGAATTGGCTGCAATGAACATCCTGGTACAGATATCTGTATTGTAGCGTGATTTTTGGTCTTCTCGATATATACCTAACAGAGGAATTATAGGATAAAATGGTAGATCTATATTTAGATCTCTGAGTGTTCTCCATATGATTTTCCAAAAGGGACGTATTAGTTTGCATTCCCACCAGCAGTGTAGTAGTGTTCCTTTTTCTCCATAACCCTGCCAGCATCTGTGATTTTGTGATTTTGTGATATGTGTTAATCTAACTGGCGTTAGATGATATCTCAGAGTGGTTTTGATTTGCATTTCTCTGATGATTAAGGATGGTGAGCATTTTTTCATATGTCTGTAGGCCATGCGTCTGTCTTCTTCAGAGAAGTTTCTCTTTAAGTCTCTTGCCCACTCTGAGATGGGATCACTTGTTCTCTTCTTGCTACTATGCTTGAGTTCTCTGTGGATTCTGGTTATAAGACCTTTGTTGGAAGCATAACCAGAAAATATCTTTTCCCATTCTGAGTGTTGTCTACTTACTTTTCTTACTGTGTTCTTGTCTTTGCAGAAGTTTTTAATTTGAGGAGGTCCCAGTAGTATATTTTTGATGTTGCTTCAATTGCCCGGGGGGTGCTCCTCTTAAAATTTTCACCCAGGCCTATTTCTTCAAGAGTTTTCCCTACACTTTCTTCTAATGTTTTTATAGTTTCATGTCTTAAATTTCAGTCTTTAATCCAGTGAGGATCTATCTTAGTTAGTGGTGACAGGAGTGGGTCCAGTTTCAGTTTTCTGCAGGTCGCTAGCCAGTTCATCCAGCACCCATTTGTTGAATAGGAAATCTTTTCCCCATTCAATGTTTTTAATTGGCTTGTCAAAGATCATATAGCGGTAAGTAGCTGGGTTCAGCTCTTGGTTCTCTATTCTGTTCCCTACATCTACCTCTCTGTTTTTGTGCCAGTACCATGCTGTTTTGATCACTAT
>CAUYTI010106070.1:0-23910 GCA_963575145.1 Galago senegalensis | reverse complement strand
GTGTAGAATATAAATGTCTTAACACAATAACTAAGAAAATGCCGTGAAGGGTATGTTGACCAGTTTGATGAAAGCATTTCAGATTGTGTGTAAAACTAGCACATTGTGCCCCATGATTGCATTAATGTACACAGCTATGATGATTTAATTAAAAAAATTCCCTTCCACATGAAAGGTTCATAACCACACCACCAACCCACCTCAACCTCAAGGACCCTCTGTGTTCTCGGCTAAAATGACATCACACACAGAAGTTAAAGTTAAAAATTTCAATTACTCAAGACAGGGGAAACAATTACAGGTGTGCAAACTTCGGAAAAGGCTTCCTTAACTGACCACAGAAAGTCCCAGGTCATTACACTTATTCATAGCTAAGTGACGTAGCACCAGGTTCCCTGAGATTAATGGTGATGATTGTTGGTTGTAATTCCCACTGCCTTGAGGCATCTGTGGAGGGAAATGTAAGGTGGGAGATTGGGAGATATAGTGTGGAAAATATTTCCTGCATTTACCATTTTTCTCTTGTGGGACAGGCCATTTGTGTGTATGGGGGGGTGTGCTCTTATGCTTTAATGATAAACCAATTGGATTAAATGTAGACGAAACATTTTAATTCAAATGCACAAATGTACTACCATAGTAATATGAACAATCTCAGCTCTTTCAAAAGTCTATTTCCTACTTACTAAGTAAAAAATGCTATTTTCAAGGCGGCTGTCAAATCAAAAACAATTATTTCATTGTCTTCACTTCAACACCAGTGCCTGATAGATAATTTGCTTCTATGTGCACAGCCTCAAGGATTCATCCGTCATCAAGCCCTATTTAGTTTCTATCCAACCCTCAATTTTTTTAAATGCAAATATAGACACCTTTTTCTCCATAATAGTAATAATGCCTTACATTTGTGCACTCCAGTCTCTACTCTTCAAAGTGCTTTCACATCTATTACCTATAGCCTAGAGATTCCATTTCAGGCTGCACCAACTTGTCATCAAGTAGAGATAATAAAGGAGAGAGCTCTATGCAGTCAAATTCCAAGAATAAGGAATAGATCCAGCTGTGACACTGCATTTGGAAACCTGCCGGAAGCAAAGGCTAATGGGGGCTGCAGGTTTCTGAGTTACTTGCATGCACATTGTGTCACCATCTACTAGCCAAGGAGCTCAAAGCCTTTTAATTAGGAAATGGCTCTCAGAGACCTTCCGCTGCCGAACAGAACTGCGCTGGCCAGACTCAGAGCATGGATACTCCACACATCACCAAGCTCTGCCTGTCAGGTGAGGGCTCTTCGTCAGTTTTAGAGTTAGGCTGTCAGGGTGGGAGTGAGAAGCTGCAGTTGAACCTCTAAATATATTAATCAGAAGAATGAAGCAACCTCAAGAAACTTTGGGGGCATAGTTGAGATAGTGTATATGCATCTATACCCTATATATATCCACTGGGACACATGTATTTACCAGTCACGGTGTATGTGCATAGTCAGGGGTGCCAGTATGTATGTGGATGTGAGAAGATTCTTCCACCTTCCACTCCTTTCTAGTACTGGGGTGGGAAGACAGAATGTCTACACCCATTCCTGCACAGTGTCAATAGTACCCTCTTCAATGTGGTGGTCTGGTACAATGCACAATCTGAACATCAGTACTATTAGTCCTGACTCTGCCCACACCTGACGCTTGATACCTTCTTCCTAGAGTTGGCCCTATTGCAAACACAGGTTAGCGTTCTCTCTGATTTATTAACTGCCATGGCCAGCTACGCAAAGCTTTTTCCTGCCAAGGACCAAATGGGAAAGCTGGAAAGTGTCTTAGGCCAATCGCTTCATATTTTGATAAAGAAATTGAAGCCTGAAGAGATGAAATGACTTGCCCAAGGCAGAAAACTAGGTCGGAACAGAGCCAGAAACTGAACCAAGGTTCCACATCTCCCACTTGGCTGCTCTTTCCTCTCATCGGGCTTGCTTTGGTTGGGGGATTTATGTTTGTTTGTTTTAAGATTTAAATAATTCTCACGAACTTTGTAAGCGCATTTTTATTGAGTCTGTGTGCATCCTCCTTCGTGAATAATGAGGAAAAGGGAGGAAATGGGCAGGTTTTATCTTCTCCACACATGCACTATTTGTTTTGGTTTTGGTTTTAAAAGAGAATGATAAAATACTTCACTCATCACTCACTTTTTAATTAAGAGCAAGAAACGTCAAACTCTATTTGCTAAAGTTTTTAGAAGTAATTTAAAGTCCATCAGTTTTAAACTATGGCCATGGTGTATTAAATGAGAGGCAAGAAAACTAGATCCTAGACTGGGCTCTGCTTCACACTCAAGGGTGACTTCAGAACAGCCTCTCCGTTTGCCTGAGCCTCAGTCTCCTCACTGACAGAGCTGGACTCACTAAATGGTTTCTTCACTCCTTTTCAATTCTGATGGTCTATGATTCTGTAATGAGAAAGAGAAGGGAGAGGAGGGGAGAGAGAGAGTTCTAAGGGATAGAATGGTGGGAAACAGAAAAAAAAAAAGGCTCTGGGAAAAGGAAATGAATGGGGACTCAGAGAAAGGTAAGACAAAGAGGAAAACACAAGGAAAGGCTGAGAGGCAGAGAGGCAGAAATAGTCAGAAAATGAAAAAGGAAGATGAATTCAGTGGGTTCTCCCTGAGTGTGTCAGCTTCATACTGCTGCCCACCTCATCCCCTCTCCCTGAGACTGTGACTGTTAGGGCAGATCATGACATGACCCCACTGTATCTGCCATTCACAGCTCTTTCTGCCCAGCAGTTGGCTCATCTGGCTTTCCTTTCACATTTCAAAGGCTATCTGTGAAATAAAGGCTGATTTTCCCATGCAGTTCCGAAGGTTATGCACTCATGTATACTGTCAAAGTGTGAATATGTGTCAGTGGAGTACAATGTTATGGCACGTCCTGGAGAAGCCTGTCTTTTGCTGATAGATATCTGCTACTCCAGGCACATTATCTGGAAATTCCAAGTCTTCCAATATTAATTAGTAGTAGTAATTTTTGACTTATTTTAATCAGAAACTAAATGAGTCTTCTTTGTAACACTCCTAATGCTAATTAAGGACCATTTCTGAAGGCACACTGGACTTCTTTGATCTGTTAATTCAAATGACTTACGCTCCCCCCCAGAGTTCTCTTTAGCTCCAGCTAGGCAGTTTTCTAGCCTCAGCTGTCTTCCTTCACACCCTACCATCAGCCTAATCTTGATTTCACCATGTGGTATTATTCTCACTAACACCTTCCTTTTGTAAAGATAAAGGCCCCCTTTGGCCTACACAGTTCAGAAATACGCAAGATTTGACCAAGAAACAGTCATTCTGGGAACGAAGCTCTCTGCCTCCTTCTAAAATGAGAAAATATCTGACAGATTCTTAAAGGCCAGTTTTTCTCTTCTGAGTTCTACACTATAACCTTCCAACCCCAACAAATAAAACATACCATAATTTAATGCATAAATTCTTCCACCGAATCAGAGAACTGTAGCAGCATATCTGAGCCAGAAAAAGCCTTGGAGGTGTCTTAGACCAGCAATCCTCAACCCTGGCTACACATATCAGGGTACTCTTTAAAGTTTTTAAAAAGGGGGTGGGGCCTAAGAATAGGTATTTTTTAAATTCCCCAAGGAGATTCTAATGATCAACCATGACTGAGAACTTAGTCCGACCCCTCATTTTGTAGATTAAAATCCAAAGTTATTGAGATTTAATTCAGAATCTTGGAGGTGTCAGTACATTTGTGAGGCCATCAGTTTATTCCATTTGACATTCGAAGGCTATCTGATAACCTTATCTTAGGTCTTTGAGAAAGTAGAGCTGCCAATTCCCTAATACCTCAAGTTCATATTTGAAGCAACTTACCTCTTTGATTGAATTAAGTCAAAGGCAATATCTAGGAGTTTCCTGTCACTAATGTAAGTCAAAGCCCTCTGATACACTGAAACCATCCCAATCTTGGTGTTGAAGGCCTGCCTATGCCCATTTGTTCTGCTATAACAGAACATCTATAGAATATCTATCACCGAGAAATTTTTGAAAATCAGAAATTTATTTTTTCACTGTTCTGGAGGCTGAGAAATCTAAGATCAAGGCATCACCCAGTTTAGTTGTCCAGTAAAGGCTTTTCCCTGCTTCCAAGATAGCACCTTGTTGTTGCACCTTCTGGAAGAATGTCCCCACCTCTTAATTACAACATAGTCGTCATTAAGTTTCAGCACCTGAATTTTGGAGGGGACACATTCAAACCATAGCATTTCACTTCTATCCTCCAAAATTGATGTCTTCTCGCACGCCAAATTCATGTATTCCACCCCAAATAGCCCCCAAAGTCTTAACTCTTTCCAGCATCAACTTCAAAGTCCAAAGTGTCATCTAACTCAGATATGAAGAGACTGAAGATACAACTCATCTTGAGGCAAATTGCTCTCTAGCTGTGAACCTATGAAATCAAGCAAGTTATGTACCTCCAGAACACAACAGTAAGATGGGCACAGAACAGACATTTCTAACCCAACAAGAAAAAATAGGCAAGAAGAAATGGGTAATAAGTCCTAAGTAAGTCTAAAACCCAACAAGGCAAACAACATTCAATCTCAAGATGTGAGGAAAATCTTCTTTTATTCCATGTCCCAACTCTTGGATGCACTTGGGTAGAGGTTGAGCCCCCAAGGCTAGAGTGGACCCCCTCCTTCATGGCTTAGATGGGTGCCACACCTCTTACAGATTGGAGTCAGCTACCTACAAGCTCTCCCAGGCTAGCATTGCATTCTGATAATTCTACAGCTCTGGGATTTCAGAAGAAGCCCTGCCTCACAGCTCCACTAAGCATTGTCATAACAGAGGTTCTCTGTAGTGGCCTTGACTCCACAGTCCTGCGGGGCATTGTCCTAGTGGGTATTTTCTGCAGTGAGCCTAACCCCATAGTTCCAGTGGGCATTGTTCTAGTGGGGACTTTCCGCAGTGGCCCTGTCCCTGTGGCAAGTTGCTGCCTACATCCCAGGGCTGTCCAAGACATCCTTTGAAACTTAGATGGAGACAGCCATACCTCCATATCTCACATCTGTAAAGTTAGTACCATATGAATAACTGCCAAGATTTATGGATTGTACCTTCCTGAGAAGCGGCCCGAGCCATGTCTGGGCCCAACTGAGTCACAGTTGAGGAGATTGAGAAGTGCTACTCCAGAATGTGGTATGAAGAGACTTGAGTCAGTCCTGGGCAGCAATCCCTGAAATCTCACAGGTTTCCTGGACCTTTCCTTTGAAATTCTTCAGCCCTCAAGGTGCTAGCAGGCTGGGCCTGTGATAAGCATAGCAGCTTTGAATATTTCCAAAATGCTCTTGTAGTTATTTTCCCATTGTCTAGATGAATAGCATCTTGCCTCCATGCTAACCTTCTCATAAAACATTTTTTGGCCACACACTTGTTTTTCTCTCTTAAACATACTTTTTAATTCTATACATGACCAAGCTGAGAATTTTCCAGATATTTACATTCCCTTGTGGCATAAATCGTCTTTAAGTAATTTCTTTCTTCTCACCTTTCATTATAAGCAGTTAAGAGAAGCCATGCAGCACCCTGAATGCTTTGTTACTTAGAAATTAATTCTACCAAATATCCTGATCATCATGCTCAAGTTTTACCTTACAAAAAGTCCCTGGACATGGATATAAGGGAGATAAGCTCTTCACCAATTTATAATAAGAACAGCCTCATTTCCAGTTTCTGATACCCTATTCATTTCCACCTAAAGACACCACTGAACTGGCCTTTACTATACATATTTCTACCAACATTCTATTCATGACCACTTACATAATCTCTAAGAAGAATCAGACTTTCTGTATAGCTCTTTTCTTCTTCTTAACCCTCACCAGAATTGCCCTTAATACTTCATTCACAGTAATCTAAGCTTTTCCTAGCATTCACTTCAAAACTGTTCCAGCCTCTACTCATTACCCTGTTCCAAAGTTGCTTCCACAATTTTAGGTATATGTTATTGTAACACCCCACTTCTGTGGTACCAATTTCTTAGTTCATTTATGCTTCTATAACAGAATACCCCAAGACTAGGAAATTTATAACAACCCAAGTTTATTTTCTCACAGTTCTGGAGGCTGGAAAGTTCAAGATCAAGACACCAGCAGGGTTGTTTGTCTGGGCTACTACCTGCTTCCAAGATGATACCTTATGGCTACATCCTCCAATGGAGAGGAAGGCTGTGTTCTCACATGAAAGAGGCAGAATCACATGCTAATAAAATGCTACATGAAACTGAAGCACTCTCAGGCCCTGATCACCACTTCAAGGCCTGGACCCACCCCTTAATGCCATCACATTGGCCATGAAGTTTCAACATCAGAATCTTGACAGGAACTCATTCAACCCCATGCAAGCCTCCTGTCAATGATTTAGCTAATGGAGGAGAGCACTCACTTGGAAAATCTAGTGTGGTTTACAAACTAAAATTTCATTCTGTCCTGGTTTGGACTTCCTTTGTAATTACTGTTGAAGTTGAGAGTGTTTGCTGCTCAACTTCAGATACTGCTCTTTGGAGTATCTTCAAACAAAACAAAGAAACCACACTGGGCAGGCCTTACTTAGGAGGGACAGAAAGTCAGTCTAGTTTCTCTTTTACCCCCTGCTTAACTCTTTCCTGCTGAGAAGAAACGACTCATTTCTCCAACTGATGCAAGATTTGTTCTGGTTGCCAAATTCATAGAACAAGAGATATGGGTTGGCCTCTTAAAGCTTGAAAGACAGAAACTTCGATAAAATAAAAAGAATTTATATTTTATGCAGCAGAAAGTAACCTGTTACTCTAAGAGATATAATAGGCAGAGAAAGAAATAATAAACTTTTAAAAATATCAATAATATCAGAGGATGACAGGTATAATAAGAGCAACTAGAATCTGAAGAGAAGGGAACCTCAAACCCTACACTGAACAGGCATGACCCTGGACATCTCATCACAAACAGTAGACTCAGGAAGTCATCTCTTCTCTTCTCATTATCTATATGTATAGATAGAGTGACATGTTTAAGTTCTAGAATGAGTGACATGTTTAAGTTTGGGTCTCAAGGACCTTTTTACATGCATAGTACATACATGGAGTGCAAAGATCAATGAAGTCATAAGTAAGCAGATTAGTTGCTGAGGAAAAGAATTGTCAAAAATGTCAACCAAACAAGTCCATAATCAGATACTGACAAAAAACTGGAAAGAGCTGCCAAAAGACTCAATGTTTTTACCCAAAGACTGATTATTAAATCACTTCCTCCTTTCCTCATTTTAAAATCCAAAAAGACAGCGGATTCGGTAGCTATTAAATGTCTTACCTCATAAATCGCTATGTTGGAGTTTTCGTAGGTAGCTGGAGTTAGACTCCCTGAAGAAAAAGAGAGCCTTGGGGACCTCCCACTTTGGACCTCTGAGGTGATCTGGAAGCTTACACTGGCACGACTTCCTCTCTGCCAAAGGATTAAGAAAGAAGGTTATGAACAAGATACTCATTATTTAGCACAGAATACTGATTTATGGTATAGATGGTGTGCTTGTCAACTTTTTTCTTTTTTTATCACTAAGAAAGTAGCTCTATGAGTTGAACCCTGTCAATATGAGATTGATTGATTTTTCCCTGTCCTGCCAAACAGTTTTTTCTTTTAGTACAGGGTTGGTACTTTGCTTAAACTCCATACACCACTAAAAAGGTACAAATTTGCAAGTGCTTCCATCTCCTGGAGATAATTAGAATCATAGAAGTGGAGGGAAGAAAGAATACCAGTCATAATTTATTCTAGGACCCTTCTTTTGTACACAAGATACTGAGAACAAATACAGGTGAAATAAGTTTCCTAATATCCTATAGTTAGTCGACTAGTTATAAGGAGGGTTGTTTATAAAAATCTAACACTTTGAAAAAATCAATAGCAAAAGTGGAGAGAACCCTGCTCTCTTAGCTCACATGACTAGATCATTTTGTTATGCTATCCTGAATGGTATCCTTCTTTTTGAGGGTAAGATTTACGGCAGAGGGTATCTCAGAAAGCAATAATACGGTAAAGAGTGAGCAGGTCATCTGTCTATGATTTATGAGTCTGATGCTCAAGTAGGCCAAATTCTGTATTCCTTGATTTGTTAACTTATACACATAAGTCTGATAAGAGGGGTCTGGAAATGGCAAGAGAGAATGACAGGAAGAAGAATTATCTGCAATCTGTGTTAACCTTTAAAATTGAACTTCTATATCTTCAACTAAACCAGTAGACTTATTTCACACGAAGATGCAATAAATCAACAGGTTCCACATCTTCTTCATATCTCCAAATGTGCCTTTCTTAGAATTACAGCAATTCAGAGATAGAAGTTACATTTGGTATTGTGTAGGCCAGCATTCTTCACCACTTGAAACACTATCATTTTATAATGAGGAAACAGAGACCTACAGGGGTACACAAGAGCTGAAACAAGAATCTTGATGTTATATTTCTGTTCTTGTGCCCTTTCTACCACATCATGCTTTATTTCACTCTTGCTTGTCAATAAATTGAGTCTTAAGTACTTTCCAACACTCCGCCCTTAATGGTCTTTGATCAACTAAAGATCACTAGTTGAGTTAGCCCTGAGTTAAGCTCCTACTACTAAGACTGTTGCAGTCAAAGTTCCAAGACAATAGTACGTTATACCCAGCCTCCAACATACTGAAATCCCAACAACTCAAAATTCAGACAAGATGTAAAAGTTGACTCTTCACATAACCCTTGAATCAACCTGAACTCTCCCCAACAGAGCAAGGCCAGGGAAGAATCTACTTCCCTTTCATTCTTTATTTTCATATCTCAGCAGGAGCACCTAGATCTGTATATTGAGATATAGACCTCTCCATGAAGGGCAAAGGAGAAAGCAAGAGAATCTGCCAAAATCCACATACATCTGGACTTCAGCTTCACTTTCTTCTAAAAACTTCCTTTCCTAACCTGACTTCTCCTGACCTGCCAATTTTTCTAGACTGAATTAATTTTATATTCACCAAGAGTTTACACTTTCAGACATTCCATTTGGATGGAATTCTTGGCTTGGCTTCTTGACTGATTAGACTCAGCCAGCTGCAAGTTTGTGACTACACAGCAATTAAGGAAAATGTATGCTTCCCCTATCTTTTTCCATCAGAATCCCTGATACAAGCCAAATGCCAAAAGGGATCTGGAGGCCAACAGCTATGTTCTTCTAGGGTAATGCCATCTTTTTCCATCTGAGCCAAAATAGTGTAAAAAAAAATTCCCTATAAGGCCTATAAATCTCTGTTGCTATTCATTTTTCTTACTCTTATGGCAAAAAGGGGTGGTGATTGATTGTTCTTTTTTAATCTCATTATGTCAAAATTTATGGACAAGTGAAAAATGATCGATCACCATGAGCAAGATTTTAAAACTGTAGGTGCTTTGTTCATCTGAAGGTAGCACTACTCAGCTATTTATGGTGATTCTGTGAGAACTGGTATGCTTTCATCACCCAAATACAGTTTATATCTTGGTATAAATGGGAAGAGGCATAGGTGAAAGTTTTATAGATTACACTGGGATATTGAAAAGTCTATACAAAGAAAAGGCTAATTCATTTCAAATTTGAGCTATGTTTCTTGTTTTGATTCATTAGAGCCAAAACTTTAGGCAATTGACTTGAAGTATCATTTTGACATGGATTTGGGTAGCACCAAAGAGTAGAGATTTTAAAAAATCGGTTTATTGCTTTTGAACAAAACTTGATTATATTTTTCTACTTTTGGACAATAACTTCCAGTCATCTGCTTTTACTACCATTACCCGTTTCTGGGTAAAATATCTTGTCACAGAATTTAACACCTTTTTCTTAGTTGGGGGTTATGTACTGGGATTGCTTCAGAGCTTCTATTTTCAGCATCTATGCTTTCTAATTAACACAGGAAATTTTATACAAGGCATATTGATTATGGTGACTCCAGACAAATTCCACCACCATGAGTCCTGGGTTCCTCTGGTGCCTTCAAAAATGGAGACTAATATCAGTAAGATTTTATGGCATGAGGATGGAGTATAGCTTCCAGCCACAGTGACAGTTTTGGCTTTTAGCAATACATTTCCAGGAACATGATATCAACCTCACAAAAGGATCTGATGATTTAAACAAGTAAGAATTAGAGTTGTAATTGAGAATTAAATCAAACAGCTGAACAATTCACTGGACTCCAACTGCACAAGGTATTACCATGTAAATACGTTCTCATCCAGCCAACTAATCAAACATACCTTTCAGTGTCACATTTAGGCAAATGACAAGTTGGGTCACTGAGATAGCAATTAGTTCTCAAGTCTGGTGCAGTTGTGTAGCAAGAGCAAATGGCACATGGATATACTATAATGTGTTTGCATATTCTTCCTACATCCTCCTACCACCATACTAGAATGTGCAAAGACTGGTGTCTTTATTGTGGCTACATACACTGGCACAAGGAGACATACTAGCTATCTCTGACCAAAATCTTCCTCACAGACTCTTTTCTCCAAGCTTCTGTTTAAGCTGTTTCCTCTGCCTAGGATGCCTATAAGGGCCAGATAGATAATAAGAAACAAGTGAAGTTCACTGAGTATAAGACAACATTGAGTGATGGGAACTGTATTAAACTGCAGAGAGTTTGTCTCTTCTAAAAGGGGTGACTACTGAGTTACGGACAATTGCCACAATGAGACCCAATGTTAACAAGACCAGATTTTAACATTGGTGAAGTGGGACACCATTGACCGGAGAGGGGGATGGTGTTCTTAATTAAAAATTTGGTCTATATGGAGCAACAAAAATTTTCATAGACCACAAAAATAGTATTGTAATATATATTTTTTCATTTCAACATAAGTACAATTTACAAATATCATACATTAAAAAAATTATGTATAGTATTATTTTATTCTTTGGCATATTTCTCACTGAATTCTAACAACTGATCAACAATGCGAACTTTGATAAGCAGTTCTTGATAATCAGTTCTCAACAATTATTTGTTATTATTAAAGTTTAACATTATAAAATTGACAAAAATAATATAAAACTCATATCCTGGCGAAATAGTCACATGGCAGCTGAAAACCATATATTCCCTTCCCATTCTCCCGCCGTTCCCTAGCTTGTCATGCATTCTTTCCAAAAATCGGGACTTCTTAAAAACACTGCGGGATGTGGGCCAAATTGTTAAAAATTGGGACTGTCCTGCCAAAAGCAGGACGTCTGGTCACCTTACCCAATGTTGACCAATTTTCTGGCTTCTAAGGAAAACTCTGAAATACAGATTTTTGTGTGTAATTTCAAAATTTAAAATTCTACCTGCTATTTTTTTATAATTGTAAAACTCAAAGAAAAAGTGGTTATCAGTTTGTGATCTGTGACCTAGAAAAATCTTAACTTTAAGACCCAGCTTCAATGCTGAGTCTCCCAAAAACCTTCCTCCACTGATCTGCTTCCTCTGAAGTCTTACTGTATTTCTAGTGTCTTTGTGCAATATGGCACCTATATACTCTCTTGTGTGGTATGATTGGTCTCTTTAGCTTGATTATAATCCCCTTGAAAGCAGGGACTGCATGTCGCCTCTCACAAAGCCTAGCCCAGGGGTAGGCCATAGTAGCAGGCCCTCAATGAAAATCACCAATTCCAACGTGATCACAACCAAAACAGAACTTCTGGGGACACTCAGCTCTATGTCACAAGCTGATTAAGTCACTGAACTTTTATGAGCCTACTATACTGTAAGGACCATGTCAGGTGCTATGCGCTAACATTAGAAAAAAAGGTATCTCTGCCTTTGAGGAATTAACAGTCAAATGTTGAGTCCAGATATACAAGAACTACATGAAGGCAAAGCTAAACTATTGCCCGAAGTGCACTGCATTGATTTCCAGAGCACTATTTTAAGGCAGTGCTATCTAATAAAAACATAACATGAGCCACATATGTAATTTTAAGCTGTCCAGTAGTGATATTAAAAACAGGAACAGGTCAAATTAATTTTATTTACTTATTTTTTAATTTGGGATGAAATATGTGTTTCCATCCTTTTGCTTTTATATATTTTTTTCCTTCTATTAAGTCATATATACATAGATCATGAATACATTTTATGCATATGTGGGGTACGATGTGTTTTTTGTATACAATTTGGAGTGCTTACATCAAACTAATCAATATAGCTTTTGCCTCATTTACTTGATATTGTGTTAAGACATTTTAATAATATACTTTATTTAATGCAATATATGTAAAATATCATCATTTTGATACATCACTAATATTTTAAATTTTTTAATGTTTTAAAACTTTTACATGTTTTCAAACTAAGCCTTCTAAACCCACTGTGTATTTTACTCTTGTAGCACATTTCAATTCAGACTGGCCACATGTCAAGTGCTCAGGAATCACTTGTGGCTACCATATTGTACAGGGCAGAAAAACAAAGAGCTACACCTTACCTTACTGCCAAAGTGGGGATTGATAAATGTTACATCCTCCAAAGTTAGTAGAATTCTGTTGGGTCCTTTAATTAACTGGATTTTATTTATACGACGCCTGAAACAAATACAAAATCAGAAGGTAACATGGGAACTAGATGTTTTTGCAAATCTAGGGTTAATTTACCCTTAGATGGCAGTTAAAGAATATACATGATAATTGGGGGGGATAATCACACATCCATCTTTGCCACAGTACCCACAGTAAAAGGAGGCAGCATCCCTGGCCCTCATAACGTCCTGAGTTACAAAGACCAAAAGAGAAAAATGAAAATGCTGTTGAAGAGGCATCAAAAGAGAGTGGTGAGGGTGCTGAATGGGAATGGCATCCCAGACTAATAAAATGGTGATCCAACAGCAAGGGCACATTCCAAACAACACCTCTGAATACTTTTACAGAACTCAACACCCTTTCTTATACATCAGAGTATTTATCCTAATAATATTGGGGCCAAGAATCATTAATCTCCATTTTATAGACAAAAACACATTAAAGAAACAAAACGAAATTAAGCAAATTGTGTGAGATCCCCTAGCCTGGGGCAGAGCTGGAACTTGAATCCTTGGTCCCTGGCTGTGGGCCCAGATTTCTGCCCATAAGACCACTTGTCTTGCAAAGTTGCATCTATGCGTTGCCAAAGCAACAGGTTGAAAAGTGGAAAAATTCAATCAGTTGGTTGCTTTGTCTACATGATTCCAAACAAGTGGGCTGACTGAGGTTTTTTTTTTTTTTCTTTTACTGAATTGGTCTCTTGTCTGAGCATTACATAGACACAGTTTAAACCTGATTCTCTTCAAACATGCCCATTAATTTGCAGTGAATGTAATTATTTTCTACAAATCAATTACTAGACACATAGGAGTGTATGATGGCTACCCACACAGTCAGGTAGGTCCTACTAGGCAACTTGAGGATGTGGCGGGAACCCCGGATTAGTCCGTGTGGTTGCTTTGTTCTGTTTTGTCTTGGGAGCGCTAACTGCTACAGTTTGGCTTCGCTTTCTCCATAACTCCATAATGGTCACTCGGGAATGTATTAAAGCCAAGAGCCACAGTGGAGAAAGCAACCACTGAATCAAAACGCTTTGTCAAGTTGCACGAAGGAGAAGTCTCCCATGTCACTGTAGCTTTAAGTCCCAGCAACCCGTCAGTTTTTCTCAGTGATTTCACTGGTTTGTAAACAAACAATTAATGTGTTTCTAATTGTCTGCCAACAAATATGTCCCTTATCACTGTGGGAGCTGCTGTCCTGCAGAGAAAATTAAAAGAGCCCTGTAGTGAATTCTTGGGTAGAGCACATGAATCTTTTGGCAAAGGGAAGCGTCACCCCCTCACTTATCTGTTTCATATGTGTAGTGAATTGTCTTAACGCAGGCACACCTGTGAAAATAATCATGCTACAGAATCCACTCTAGTAAAAAGCAAACTGGACTCTGGAACCAGAGACCTGGGGGGCAGCGCAGATTCTGTCATTAATTAGCCAGGTGCAGGTGACCTTGGATAAATAATTTAACCTCTTCATGCCTCAGTGTCCCATCTATCTAGCAGGATAATAGTCCTGGCATAGCGTTGTTTTGAAAATCAAATGAGATAATGTATGTGAAAGTGCTCTGAAAAGCGTGAAGCACTATGAAAGTATAAGGGCTCATTATTATCATTATCATCATTAGTATAACAAAGCAGGGAGAGCTTTATAGAAAGGCGATGCAATCTGGTTCCATCGGAGGAGTAGGGAGAAAGGAGGAGTTCAAAGAATCCTTTGTTTTGGGGTAGTTGGGTTCTTTGCACGTCTTTCTTTCTGAAAAAACTTAAACAATCAAAACACACAGAAAAGGAAGGAACAGAGAGTCACTCTCCTGCAAGTAATCACCATCTATTACAGAATCTCATCAGCCGCTCAGCTCTTTTGATTGCAGCCGTGGTGGGCAGAGAGAGAGAGGAAAACAGCAAAGAAGGGGCATCTTTTGTGCTTTGTTAGCTGAAGAACCAAGGACCAAGTGACTCTGGGAAATGATGTACCTCTCTCCTATCTCTGCATTTCTGTGACCGCTTGAAGTACCAATTGTCTCAAACTCATTTTCCTCTCCAATCATTCTCCTCTCTAATCATGCCCCTTCTCCAATCATTTTCCTCTTCAATCTTTGCCCCACGGCCCACCAACTCCAAACAAACCCCTCCCCTCCATGTTTTTTTTTCCTTCTTTTTTGCCTTCCCTTTCCAAGAATTGCAGATCTGGGCTCCCTCAAAGCCCAAAGAACCAGTCCGTTCAATGGAAAAGACCAGTGAGAACTGCCATTTGGGAGGCTGACAAGTGACATAAACAGCAGAGCGACTCCATTTTCCACCTTGCCATTAGACATTTTCACATTAGATGGGCAAAATCTATTACTCCTCAAATCTCTCCAGAAGGAGAAGCCTTCCGATTGGATGGCATTTATTTTCACTAAGTAGCTAATGATGTTAATTAAATACTTTATTCTTTGGCAGCAGCAAAATTAATGATATTAAATTTCTCTTCTTAGCAGGAATATGGCACAGTCACAGAAATTAAAAGAAACATTGCCTTTGAACTAATGTCTTTATCCAGTGTGTTTTAATGTGTCATAAGCTACCTACTACGCTGTGTGGCTTTATCAAATTTCTTACACTGGGGACACCGGATAAACAGCAATGCCAACATATTAAACACTAAGAGTAACATCTGTTATGGCTTCAGTCCAGAATTTCACAGACTCATTAAAATGTCAGAGCTGGAAAGGCTCTTAAACATTGTCTAATCCAATTCTTTCATTGTACAAATGAGAAAATTCTGGCCAAGAGAGGTTAAGTGGCTTTCCCAAGGTCACACAGCTGCTTAATATACTCCAGACATTTTTTTTCCTTGAAACTCACCAAAATAACCCCACTCCATTCCCTATCCGTCCATCCCACACTGTTGTCAGAGTCATGGTCACAAAGAGGTGACAAAGGTGTGGTTCGCAGGGTAGAAGGGGTACAGGGGGGTGGTTGTGGTTACTTTTATTTTTCACTTTCTCCTAATTTTTCCAGTGTGGAGAGAGTCCAACTGTCAAAATGCAAAGCTTACAAAAACGAGTGGACACGTTAAGCCATCTTCAGTCACTTACACCTGATTCTGAAAGAGCTCATTAGATTATTTGGTCACCTGTTAAGGGATCTGAGAGAGGAAGACAAAGACTTGATGATAATGATGGTGTTGATGATTAGATAGGCCGGCTTTTGTCCAAGGAAGAAAAACAGTAGAAATCTGAAATGTGATGCCTTGGACAAAAGGCACGAGCGTCAAAGTGAGGATCCTGGGCTCCCAATAACCAGCAGGATAGTCCCACGTGCCTGGGAAGGGGATGTGATTTCACTTTTATTGAGCGCTAACTGTGAGTCGGGTACTGTTCTAGGTGCTGTACCTCCTTTAGTTTATTTGATCCCCACTACAATCCTGTGTGTTAGCACCATTATTCCTAGAGGTTGGATTCTAGTTGAAGTCTGCTTAATTATTGGAACTCCTTAAAGTAGCCCAACTCCATTCCCTACCAGTAGAAAGCATTTGGGGGAAGAAGATGGTTATAGGAGACTCTGCTGGGGGGGAAAGGGAGCAGAGATAGGAAGCAGACGGGCCCTAAAGCGCTAGTTCTCTTATTTCACTATTGTGTTGAGAGCCAGATCTACTCACAAGCAACAACACTGACAACACAGCTGAGGAAGTTATTCTTGGCATCATGAAAACACTTCATTCTAAATGGGGCCAGTAGGGATGGTAAATCACTATGAAAAAAAGAAAATCAGTGGGTCATGTAATAAGGCAATTGTACTGAAACATGGCTTCCTGGAAATCAATATGAACAAGGCAATTATGGGCCTGTATTGTTTATATACCAAAAGAACAAAAAAATGTACCTTATAAAGTAAGCAAATCCATTAATAGTCAGCAGCGCTATAAGCAAAGCAAGGCAGACCATCATGGCAAAGGCAGGGTCGATGCCTGCAGAGAGCGAGAGGAAGAGGAAGAATGGCATTATGAGAGAAAGGCAGTAAATAAAGGGCCCCACAGAGCGACTCTTCGTGCTTTCTGGTGACTCTAAAATCAAGCTGCATCTACCTAACCTAATTCCATTTTTCTACAGCACAGTCTGTCTTGTTGACTTTATGGACACAGAAAGCAATTTCACTGTTCTGAAGCAAAACCACTCACCGCTCTGACAATAACAAATCACATGAATTAAGGCTGACCAGGGTGCTTCTTTGGAGGAAAAAGTCCACGATTGGAAAACTTTGAGTACCTTAATTTAAGTTGGACAGCAATAGCGTTCTCAAGAATAAATATGTTATCTCACCTGTGAAGGGTAAGTATTATGTTGCCTTCATAAAATAAAAGACCTTTTTAATTCACCCAAGCCCAGAGACCTCATGAGTTATAGACGAAAAACACAGTACTTATCCTTCAAGGATGAGCTGAGTCTAGTTTTGATAATTAGTATTTTCAGCAGCATGTAAATTGGTCTCCATAAAATTATAAGCATTTGGATAGATTACTAAGATTTCAGAGGGAACTACACAACGATGTCAGTGAAGAGGTAGTTGGGTGTGTCATACTACATGAAAATAGAAAGCAAAGACCAATCCAGATAGATGCATCTGGTGTTGGTAGGGTGTTGCGTACCCTCGCCTAAGAATGATGTGGGTCCTTCCAAAGTTCCCCTCTGGCTCACAGAGATGTCACAAAGTTTCCCCTCTTCCACAAGCTGGAGGAGTCCCACAAGTCAAATAAATTGCAAATATTTCCTGGATTCTTACTGTGTTGGGCCTTAGGGGACATAAACATTATTAGCTTTGATCCCTGCCCTCGGGGAGTAATGTACTTGGGAGTAGGGGGCAGAGATAAAATCAATACAGAAGAAACCATTGAAAAGGGATTTTGTGCTAAACTGTGAGGTGAAAACTTTTACTTGGGTGGGAGTTCTAAGAGGAGAGGTATAAACATGGTATTTCTGTGGTGGTGGGACCTGAGTAGCAGGATTCGGATGCATCAAGGGACAGGCAGGTTTTCTTTCCAGCAGGGAAAATAATTACAGGTCATAGCCTATAAAAAACCAAGAAAAAGGCAAATGCCTTCTTTGGGAAGTAAGCTCTCTCAGGAAGAGTGGGATTCTTTTTAAAATGAGTGATGGGGAGCCTTTTCAATTGTGGATGAAAAGGAAAAAAAAATAAATTGTGGATGATTATTCAAGGCTGCAAAGTACCTCTCATTGTTCTTATTATTTTAAATTAACTAGATAGAGTGCCAAGAATTTTATGTCATCTGAATGCAAATGACATGAGTGTTTCAATATGAAAATATGCCTTCTCCTAGAGAGGTTCCCTCATAACCCAAGCGGAGCCAAATTGACTACTAGTGATTCCCCATTCCTTACCTCCTCGGCAGATCTTCCCTTCTGTAAACCAGCACTTTGCATCTGCTCTAGGGGGCCTGCCACCAGGGAAGTGAATAGGGGTCCCTCCGAAACGTAGCAGCTCCGTTTCCATGTCCACAGTATAGGTGCTATGGAGTTCCCATTCTTTCCAGTTGGTGTCCAGGATTACATATTCGGAAATTCCGTTTCCATTTGAATCTGTCCTTATCAACTGGTTGAATCCATGGAACTGCATGTTTCTGGAATGCTGAACCAGGCTGGCAGCAGTAGCCTGTCCATTTTCTTTCATAGCATTATTCATGGCTTGTGCGATAAAGTAAATTGAATTGTAGATGGTTCCAAACAACGGTGAAACCTATTTTTAAAAATTACAATTATCTTGAGCCCTAGTCACCCTAGAGCGATCTCAGAGTCTATTCCAAGCCTATGTTCATTATTATGGGTTGCACGTCTGAGTAGAGCTATGAAGACCCAGAGGGGAAAAAAATTGTTTCTGAGGACTTGCTTGCTTTTTCCCCTGAATTTTTCTGTTTTTCTCCCCCAGGCCTTCACATCTTTAAATATATCAAATATGACAATTTTATGAGTAAGCCCAGTGGTACACAATATAGTTTTACGCTACTAAACTAAGAAAGTGATTTAGAGTTAGAAGGGGCACTTAAAAACAAGTAGGAAATAAACAAGGGGAGTTCAAAGAAAATCCACCAGATTAATTACCGGTGCACTCTATGCGGTGGTAAAATCATCTTGCTGGCACTACCACAGTGGTAGGTATGTGTGGAAAGACTATAAAGAATGTGTCTTCACAGTCTGTATCTGTGTCCTGTCTTAGTTGCAAATGTCTATCTTTCTAGACACATGTTCCCTCGAGAAAGTGATCATTTAATTTAGTTTTAAAAATATACCTCCATGCACACATACATGCACTCACGTGCAGACATCCACACTAACACACGTGGCTGAGCAATATAAAGACACAGTTTGCAGTGTATAGAGAAGGTAGAATTTAATCAGGAAATCCTATATCCTATTGGTGTGCAGAGTGACAACACTTACAGTGAGAGCTACTGTAAAATGGGGAGACTGCTATGGTGGATGGGAGAGCTACACCTGCTGAACAAATAAGGGGAAAGCAACATCTATATACTATGCCTGATGCAATGCTCATTAACCTTAGCAATTTATTTTTGGAACAAACCTTGTATCTTCATTCCAAAAAGGTAAAGAGAAAGAATGAACAACTCCTCCTCACTCTAAACCTCCCCCCCAGCCCAACACACACACCCCTGGCCATGGCTTCATGATTTTCCGTAACATTTCACTTCTAGGATGGAGTTCAAGAAAGCTACAGTCATGCCATTTTACTGAGCTTCAGGGAAAGCTGATACTTGCTACTCTGATTTGGCAAGATCTAGAAAGCTAAGTTCCTATAACAACTTTGATCTGGAAAAAAAAAAAAGAGTTGGCTCAGCGCCTGTGGCTCAAGTGGCTAAGGCACCAACCACATACACCTAAGGTGGCGGATTTGAATCCAGCCCGGGCCCACCAAACAACAATGATGGCTGCAACCAAAAAATAGCCAGGTGTTGTGGTGGGCACCTGTGTCCCAGCTCCTTGGGAGGCGGAGGCCAGAGACTCGCTTGAGCCCAGGAGTTGAAGGTTGCTGTGAGCTGTGAGGCCACAGCACTCTGCCTAGGAGGATAGCTTAAGACTCTGTCTCAAAAAAAAAAAAAAAAGAGTTTAAGATGGAGTGAATTGTTTCTGTGTTGGAAATACAAATCAAGATGCAGAGAGATATAGTGCCTGGTAAGACAACAGCATGCCTTGTTAATGTAGAACGGGGGGATGGCAACCCCAGTTACAAATTAGAATCACCTGAAGAGTGTCAAGAATATCAATGCCAAACCTAAACCAGACCAACAAGAAGAGATACTTTGAGACCCAGTAATCAGTATTATTAAAAGTCCCTCAGTGATTCTAATATGCACACAAGGTTTAAACCTAACAGTGTAGAAGATAACACACTATCCTGTCCTGTGGTGAGTTCCCAATGCCAGGATGTTTGGGCAAGTCACTTATCACCTTTCTCTGAGCTTCAGCTTTATTCTCTGTGAAATGATGATACAGAATGATACATGTCTAAACCTTAGAAGTGGTCTGCTCTAGTTATCTTACTTTATAGGTAGGAAAGGGAGACCCACACAAGTTAAGCATTATGTCAAGTTCACTCACCTAAGCATAAAATAAGGAGTCAAGCCAAGGAGGAGTCATAACCCAAGTCTCCTATGTCTTAGTATAGAATTCTCAAGTGGAGTAGATGGTCCCTGTGGTTATGATTCTAAACTTTTGTGAAAATTCCTAACTCTTGATCTCATCCAGGGATGCTTGGCTGAAGACATTTTGATTAGCAACTATAAGAGTTCTTCGTCTTCCTGACCTCTTCACATTGGAGTGCTCTACAGCTCATTCTTTGTTTCTCTTCAATATCGGCACTCACTTCTTTCATGATCTCTTTTGTTCTCCTGGTTTGAAGTACCACATCTGCGCGCACCATCACTCTCAGATTTGTTTGCAGCTCAGACCCCCTCTCTTAAATTCTAGACTCAATGTGGTCAATTGCCTACTTCAATATTTCTACTTGGATGTTAAATTTGAACATACTCAAAATTGAACACCTCATCTTCATTTCAAATCTTCTTGGTCCCTCTACAATGAGTCTTCCCCAGTTTTGTTAAGAACTCCATTCTTCCCATTATTCAAGCCAAAAACCTAGTCCCACATAACAGAACTAACTGCTAGCAGAGCAGAAATCAACATCTCAGTCTCCTGAGTTTTATTCCAATGATCTGTCTTTGCCACTCCGTCTCAACATGCACACTGTAGAAAGAGATCAGGAGTGGATGACGTGCTGCCACCAAGGCATCCACACTTAGTTGCCATGAGGCCCCTTAAGAAGTAAGTCTTCACTAATTCTCCCTCCCTACATTCTTGGATGCCCCATTTGATTGTCTTTAGGATTTCTACAAGAGGCTATTTTCTGGGGCTTTGGTAGCTTATGACAATAAGTAAAGGATGGAAGGTGAAGCATAAAATCAATACTAGTCAAACAAATGAGTAAAAAAATCACAGGGCAGAGAGTCCCTGGAAGCTAAGAGGAGAATGCTAGTATTCTGTTTTAAAAGGCACAGAGCCTTCTGGGAAAAAAAACTGATTCCACCCACAGCCAAAAGTAAGGACTGGAACTCAAAAACAACACCCCCGCCTCTGAGCTGACTTACCACACTGGGTTTTCAGCTGGCCAAGCTGTGGTGTCCTTTGTGCTCTCCAATTAACCCATTAGAGCTGACTGAAAGCAACTTCTCAAGATGACTAAAACCTGAAGCCTGTTCTTCAGGATTCTACAGCCTCTACTATCTCTCTCTCCCTCTCTCTTTCTCACACTCACACACATATACACACCCCCTGCACACATCCACAGGCACTCAAAGCCACAGAATGCAATAGGGGAACTTAAAGCTAAGGGAAAAAGCATAATCTTAGCAACAGGATTCAGTAGCAAAAGAGGAGCTGTCACAATGGCCCACTCAAACTCTGAGGGCTTGGATTTGCGTTCTAGTTGGGTTAAGTTACTCTTTCACTCACTTGTGTCCTGCAGCAAAGGAAATTATCTTTTCCCATCAGTCAAAGGCACACTCTTTTACTATCAATCACAGAAAGTCTCTAATAGCACTTGCTTCAAATACTGAGAAAGAGAAGAGATAGAGAATGGGGCAAGGGAAGAAGGGACACTGTCCACAGCCCTCTATCCCGGCTTCTCACTACAGCTCCACAGAAGGAAGACAGAATCAGCAGGAACAGGTCAGACAGATGACCATGTTGACTCATAGCCCAGACTGATGAGGCCACTGATAACTCAGTCTATTGTTTTTGCCTACTGTGTAGACCTAAATCTGAATGAGCTATTTAATTATGAATAAATGAATGGTAATGAAACCATATCATTGATTTTTATTCAGTAACTTTAGATAGCTCTACTGTAGGCTTTTTAGAGCTTTGATCCAAGAAAATGATGTGTGCATCAGGAACACTGATATCCAGACTTCTTCAATTTAATTTAATGGTCCATGCTGTTGTGAAGTCGACTATCAGCAATTCAGATTTACGAAGCTTGAGAAAACACCAACTTGGCTTTCAAGGAATTTTGGCCTCAGAAGAGTATGTTAAAACATGGCAATATGGAATCAAACACTACGACAAGCCTAACGTCTGATGAAATGTTCAGGTTCTGGTAGCAAATTTGGATCGGAATTCCAACACTACCACTTGCCAGCAGTGGGCAAATTACTTTGACCTTTAGTCGCCTCATCCATAAAATGTAGATATTAACAAGCCTAATTTGCAGGCTTTGTCTGAGGATTCAATAGCATCATTGATGTAAACTACCTGGTACGGAGTAAACACTGAAGACACAATCCCTGCCATTGTTTGCCGTTAAGAAGAGGAGCACAGGGCTCTGGTAACATCATCCAGGAAGTTACCAACTATTTTGATCTCCATTATGTCGCCTGCACAGTGTCTGACCCACAGTAATAATAACTATCACAACTTTAATAATAATAATAATAGCTAACACTTTTTGAGGGGTTATGAAGTGCCAGCCAAACTAGTGTGTTAATTCACTTAATTTTCACGACAACCCTGTGAGACAGGTACTTTAATTATTCCCAATTTAAAAATGATGAAAAGAAGAAATAAAGAGCTGAAATAATCTCAGGGCAGTCTTCCTTAGAAGTTCATGCTCTTAATCATCATGTTATATCTGAGCATACAAATACCTGCTAAATGAATGGGCTGCGGTAAATTCACCAATAAAAGAATCTTGCATGCACCCTTTTGTGACTTCTTTTTTCTTCATGACTTTCCACAAACTTCCTGATTAAAGATAGTGAAATTAAGATTCTTTTATTCATTCTCTTCCTTTTCTCAAACATCAGTCTCAAACAACAAGGAGAACAATGAAGATAAACACTAAACCACCATATCTGATGGTATTAGGAGACATCTGTAACCCTGAACCACAGAATATGAAAATGGAAAGCTGTTATAGAAATGATAACTGATTAGCAGAGTGGAGGACATTCAAAGTTAATTACATGCAGAGGGGGATATTCATAAGCAACAAGCAAGTCTGCCCCCTCAAAATCCTGGAAAAGCTTAGTAATTAGAGGCAGTAAGTACTATAGAAGTGGAGGAAGAGCTGGACTCTAAAAGAGGAAGAAGTCTTTGAACATCTGTGTAAGGAACAGTTAGGTGACCTCTGCAGAAAACAGGTTAAATTGATGCAGAGCAGCTCCAGAGAAGGTAAATTAGACACAGAGGAAGTTGGAAGTGAGATGAGGCACAAAACACAATGGTGAATGGTAAGAAACCCAGTCTCCTTCCCTTGACATTGCTTCTACAATGCTAGGATTATGACTCCCAAGGAGGAGACTGGAGGACGCTTCTCTGAACAAAGTGAGTAGCTCAAGAGCCAAGTCCTACAGATACTGACCAAAACTAACAAACCAATAAACCAAAACAACTGGTTAGCCAATTGCCCTGTACTGAAGCCTACTGACCAACATATCACCATACCAATAACCTTCAAATCTGCTTTTTAGAGCTTCATTCTCAAATCTGAACAGACAGCCACAATCACCAGATACCTAAGGAAAACTTCCAACATGAAATAGAAAGATCAAAACAAATAAACATGGAAAATTAGTAAATGAGGGTAAAGAGAGATAAAATAGAAGAAAAGTGTTTTCCCTGCACTTTCTTCTAGAATTTTTATAGTTTCATGTCTTAAGTTGAAATCTTTTATCCAGTGAGAGTCTATCTGTGTTAATGGTGAAAGGTGTGGGTCCAGTTTCAGTCTTCTACAGGTCACCAGCCAGTTCACC